>JALPQI010001264.1:0-119241 GCA_025490895.1 Thaumatotibia leucotreta | reverse complement strand
GTCACTTCCTTGCTCAGTCACGTCAGTCAAGTGTCAATGTCAACCGGTAATATTTTGCCGCGAAAGATGTTCATTTGTTCAAAGCTGTATTTATGCTAACTCTATGCTCGTGCCGCGTACTATAGTAACGTAAACTGCAGTTGTGTTGTGATTGTGATCAAGGGAAAAATAAAGAAAACGTGTACCAGTGCAGTGGAAGGAAGGTCCAGTAAAGTACTATTTAATTAATAAAATTAATGTTTTGTGGTGTGTGTTTTTGGTTTTGCACTGTACAAGGCTATACAGTAAAAGTTCTTACTTTGCCCACAATATCACCAAGGAAATGCTCTCTCTATAAAATAAAAGCATATATGAGCATGAGCAACATCAAGAAGAAACACAATAAGCGAAAATTTATAGAATAGGAATGTATAAAAGGTAAAACATCAAAGTAACTGTCAGTGTTAACACTGTCAACTGTCAAGTCTGATTGTCATGAGACGAGAATAAAGTAAAATGCATGTGTCATGTTGTTTTTTGTGTGTTGTCTGTTTCACTAAATTATTTTACTATTAGCACAAAAAGGTATGTTTTTTTAATCTTCTGATTTTTTTTGGTGTCTCCTGATTTTTTTCTTCCAGGTCTCCTTTTTTTCTTGCAGGTGGAGTTTACAGCACTGTTGAGGTGTCTGCTTGAGATTGTTCAATCCTATCGAGTAACTCGTATTGTAGTATTTGACCGTGGCGTAATGTAATGTCACTGTCAAGTGTCAAGTGATAATAACAAAAGTATATTTTAGCACACTTTCTTAAAAAGTAACTCGAAAATTGCTTGAAAATGGACGATAAGTATGAAACAGTGAAGTTATGTTACACAATACACAAATATTCGAGCCATTCGTCCAATTATATACCTGAGTAAGTCTCGAGGCGCTGGGTTATTGCCCTTTCATTCGATATTTTATTCCAGCCATTCTCCCGCACTGGTCCGGTTTCTACAGAAATGAATGATTTTTTTATTTATTTCAGAAATATAATGGTAAACAACCCGTCGGATCAGCTCTCGAGGTGGTTTACGGATAGTACCACACCCGCGCAGTATATAATGCTGAAAATAAAAGCGCCTGCCATAGTGGAAACCATTAAATTCGGGAAATATATTAAAGCTCATGTTAGTGATCTGAAGAAATTCCAAATATTAGGAGGCACAGATGAACACAACTTGTCGGTGTTGTTATCAGCGTGAGTAAACATCAATCAACATTAATTTGTACTAATTAATCATAGATGAACCTAATTTCCTTTTCCTTTTACAAACAGCTGTTACGATTGATATCATTTAAAAGGAGTCTAGATAATGTAATAAATTGCAATTAAAATTTTCCACTGTTTTCTATTGTTAAATATATTTTATGGAATTCTGCACTTAGTATTAGATACATAAAATATTTGTCTACTTGTTAAAAAATGTACTTGAATTGGATTCAATAATTGTCATTCAACAAAACTAACAAATGAAAACAAAAGTAAATTTAATAAATCATGCCATATTGGCATGGGATTAATTATGTGAGGAAGTGGCCAACTCTTAGGTAGAGTTCTTTGATTATAGGTCAATATAGTCTTTGATCTTTCATATAGTTTCATATTTTAATTTTTTTTAGAAAGAAGCATGATAAAGGCAGGGGATAGAAAGAATGTCTGTATTTGGTATAAAATATACCACTGCTGCTGGCTAAATATCTTTATTATACATTGCTTAAGTCATTTTCAAAACTGTTATTTCAAAACAATTCACATCATTTTAAACCACAACTTGATCTCTCATTCTTTTGCTTTGCTTCTTCACAGTTTTTATTTTATTATGGCTTCTTTAGTGATGTATTTCCATTTGTTTTATCTTTGTTGAACTGATTAAACATTTGTTGTGTTTGGACACAATTATGGGCAAAAGGGTCCACAAAACCCTGTCAAATAAATTTAAATGTCATGTCAAAATGAATAAGTCTTTAATTTCAGTGGCAAATTTCAGAAGTTGGATCCTTAACTATATCCAATTGTCAGTTTATAAACAGCTAATGTTTCTCATTATTTTGACTCTTTTGAAGTCACCATACTCATAGGTGTCATCAATTGCTAGTTTTATGTGCCAAGAGCACTAGCTATAGATGTTTGTTTTCAACACAGTTACCCTATTTTTGTAGAGGGCTCAAGAAAGACAGCTCACCCGAGGTATTCAGGCTCCGGCACAGAACCACTGAAGGCCTGTACTTGCCAGTGCAGTACCTCAAGATAGTGCCTCTGCAGTCATGGGGCCCGGCATACAACTATACCATCTGGTATGTGGAGCTGCAGGGGAAGACCAATGAGGATCTGATGGCTAGTGTGCTTGATACTATTAATTTGGTAAGTGATCTCTTTAATTATTTACTCAAGTCAACCACTTGTGAGTTTTTTTCATTTTGTTACTTATTTCAATTTTTTTACTTACAAACTAATAAATACCTGACACACACTTTTTAAACACAGAGCCCACCCCGTGTAGTTCCGGGTGCAAAGGATGTATTTCAATTTAATATTGGTGGGTGTATATAATTCTTTCCCTTCAGATTTTCACAGATTCAACAAATTCATATTCCTGCGTCAAAAAACTTAGGTATCTATTGCACTAAAGCTAAATAACACAAAAAGTTAAATTACGTTGTTTCTGTGAAAATTTTAAGGGAAAAGATTGTTAACTATTACTATCTATAGCTTTACTTACCTTCTTATTGGAACCATCTGTTCCATTCCATGGATGATTAGATAGGCATATCGTAGATTGTTAAACTCTATAACCTGTACTCAATTTAATGTCCTAAAATTTTGTTCTGTCTTAATCAGATTGACTTTAAACGTCATCAAAATTAGGTCTGTGTGATCAGTTGATTTACAAGGCCGTGAATATATTTTAGCGTAAAGAAGAAGAAGCTGTACGAATGCTTCTAAAACATTTACGCCGACGGCGTTACAAGGACGCATTCGAAGCGCTGTCACGCGAGAGCGGCGTGCGGCTTGAGGGCGAGCTGCAGGCGCGGCTGTGGCACGCGCTGGTTGAGAATGGAGACTACAAGCTGTCGGAGGATATCCTGGATGAGGCTGTCACTGGTGAGTAGTTAGAGTAACTCTACGCCGACGCCGTTACAAAGGCAGCGGTTACTGTGGGGCTGGTAGGCGAGCTGCAGGCGCGGCTGTGGCACGCGCTGGTTGAGAATGGAGACTACAAGCTGTCGGAGGATATCCTGGATGAGGCTGTCACTGGTGAGTCGTTAGAGTAACTCTACGCCGACGCCGTTACAAAGACAGCGGTTACTGTGGGGCTGGTTGGAGAGCTGCAGGCGCGGCTGTGGCACGCGCTGGTTGAGAATGGAGACTACAAGCTGTCGGAGGATATCCTGGATGAGGCAGTCACTGGTGAGTCGTTAGAGTAACTCTACGCCGACGCCGTTACAAAGGCAGCGGTTACTGTGGGGCTGGTAGGAGAGCTGCAGGCGCGGCTGTGGCACGCGCTGGTCGAGAATGGAGACTACAAGCTGTCGGAGGATATCCTGGATGAGGCTGTCACTGGTGAGTCGTTAGAGTAACTCTACGCCGACGCCGTTACAAAGACAGCGGTTACTGTGGGGCTGGTAGGAGAGCTACAGGCGCGGCTGTGGCACGCGCTGGTTGAGAATGGAGACTACAAGCTGTCGGAGGATATCCTGGATGAGGCTGTCACTGGTGAGCTATAGGAAGCTATTCCTGATAGGCACATCGAAACAGGGGCATATCCGAAACATTATTACGTGTGGTGTACGGTTGGAGGATACCTAATCAAAATCAAAATCTTTATTTGTAGAACACAGGTAGGTACATTGGTACGTCTGAAATCCGCAATATATGAAGGGTCCACGGAAAAAACATGTCTAGTCAATTTCAGTTGGTGTCACAATTGGTGTGACTGGTGTCACGAGGCCGGTGAATTTTTCAGGGAGCTAGGTAGGCGGTTGAGGGAGAGGGGTGGTGACCCACGTTCTGGTTCATGGCTGGTTCAACAATCTCCATCGCTGTACAACGTGGTAACGCAGCGAGCGTGATGGGGACTTTTGGACCAGGCGTGGCGCAGCAGGGTTTTTAGTATACTTTTAGTTTGTTATTTTAAGTTAGTATATTTAAATTATTTGGGTTATTTTTGTAATGGACGTGATTATTTTTGGAATAAATGAGTTTTGTAAATTCCAATTTCAGAAGGAAAAACAACATTAGTTCTAAAGGAGCAAGGTACAAATTTACTCTAATTTTCATAAGGATTAGACATGTTCTTTCGGTGGACCCTTCATTATGTACTTTTCAAGTTGTTTTTTTTACTAAATGAGCATAGTCGACAAAATTCATATTGCGAACATCCGCTCGTCGTTTAAGTCTAGAGGTGGAGTTTATAAATTTTCGTAGTTTTAAGCAATAATATACTGATTTTTTAGGTCCTACACGACCAGTGTAGGTATTGATTTTAGTTACTTTTCAAAATTTGTAGCTAAATGTTAATGGGATTCTCTTTTTACTTGTTTTTTTCATAGAAGGCGAATTCGACTGGTACATGTCATGGCAGCCATACACACCCGTATGGCGCGAGATGTCAGGCTGTTCCGTACAGGTAATAACACTAGTTGACTTTAATTTTTGTCCTTTAGTTTGATCAAAATATCCAAAAAAGCGGAAGATTTTAAAAACATGTTAATACAGTAGGTACCTACACACTACACACAGGACCATGGACAACTTAGTATGGATCTTGGACCCAGAGCCAACATAGCTGAGAGTTAGGCCATTAAAAATATCTAGAAATAAACTTAATTTTGTTCTATATGCACCAAAGATACCATTGCGGAAACCATATATATGTACAATATGTTGCACCCTCCAAAATGTTAAATACCCCTTACAGATTTTTCATAATTTGTATTTACTCTTAATGAAAATATGTTTATCTCAGGTCTGCAATGGAATTCGATTTTGTATCAATATAATGAAATGAAGTAGGTTTAAAGACCTATTTAATAGCCCAACTCTCATGTCTGTTGGTTCTGGATCCATTTTCATGCATGATCCTTTCTTCATTCTTGGTACAATGATACATATACTTTTTCATCACACTTGCTGTCTAAGCGCGCTATTGCTTGCGTGCATAGCGGGAGTAATAGAAAAGTGAAATTCCCTAGGGAGTAATAGAAATGTTAGTACGTCATTTAATAATATTATGTCTTAAACTTTTTTTTTGTCTGCAAGTGTGAAAACATTGTATGCATCGCGGTCGGTAAGCGCAATACTAACTTGAGTCATAAAAGCCCTCTGCCTGACGGCGTCGGGCTTCTAACACTCTCGTTAGTAATTCCGTACTTACCTCCCTTGATGCACAATGTACAATAACTGCGCACATTGGCAAAGTGCGTCGTTCGGTCTCCTGTTCGTTGCCGCTGCGATTTTGGTTTAAAGACCTATTTAATAGCCCAACTCTCATGTCTGTTGGTTCTGGATCCATTGTCATGTGTGATCCTTTCTTTATTCTTGGTACAATGATACATATACTTTTTTTATCACACTTGCTGTCTAAGCGCGCCATTGCTTGCGTGCATAGCGGGAGTAATAGAAAAGTGAAATTCCCTAGGGAGTGATAGAAATGTTAGTACGTCATTTAATAATATTATGTCTTAAAACTTTTTTTTTGTCTGCAAGTGTGAAAACATTGTATGCATCACGTACGGTCGGTAAGCGCAATACTAACTTGAGTCATAAAAGCCCTCTGCCTGACGGCGTCGGGCTTCTAACACTCTCGTTAGTAATTCCGTACTTACCTCCCTTGATGCACAATGTACAATAACGGCGCGCATTGGCAAAGCGCGTCGTTCGGTCTCCTGTTCGTTGCCGCTGCGATTTTGGCTCCACTTTTCACTTACGATGAGGTGGAGTGGAGCTACTTTGTTGTGCCAATATGTAAAACAAGCGCAATGTACATACTGTTATCACCAGCACATTGTGTGTCAGGTGGAGGACCGGCTGTGCTGCGACGCGCCGCCGCCGCCGCGCGCCGACGAGCTGTCGTGCGCCGACCGCGAGCCGCGCCCGCTCGACGCGGTGAGACACTAGCTGTACATTGTGTGTCAGGTGGAGGACCGGCTGTGCTGCGACGCGCCGCCGCCGCCGCGCGCCGACGAGCTGTCGTGCGCCGACCAAGAGCCGCGCCCGCTCGACGCGGTGAGACACTAGCTGTACATTGTGTGTCAGGTGGAGGACCGGCTGTGCTGCGACGCGCCGCCGCCGCCGCGCGCCGACGAGCTGTCGTGCGCCCACCAAGAGCCGCGCCCGCTCGACGCGGTGAGACACTAGCTGTACATTGTGTGTCAGGTGGAGGACCGGCTGTGCTGCGACGCGCCGCCGCCGCCGCGCGCCGACGAGCTGTCGTGCGCCGACCGCGAGCCGCGCCCGCTCGACGCGGTGAGACACTAGCTGTACATTGTGTGTCAGGTGGAGGACCGGCTGTGCTGCGACGCGCCGCCGCCGCCGCGCGCCGACGAGCTGTCGTGCGCCGACCAAGAGCCGCGCCCGCTCGACGCGGTGAGACACTAGCTGTACTTACTTTAACCTTTTGACCGCCAGACAGCGTAGGAATATGCCGAGCTCCAGACGCCACGCGTTCATGATTATTTAAGCGGAATTGAACTTTACGAATTAACGCGTAAATCGCTATTGTTCTGGTGACGTTGACGGCTATGGCCATCGTTGTTTTGTTTTTACTGTTTTTTTATCGTCTAAGTATACTTTTTTTCATGGCATTGGCATTCAGCCAGAAATAAAAAAATACGGAATTTCTTTTTTGTATTTCATTACAAGTTTGAGAAAAGCACCTATACAAGCTTCAGCCGGGAAAAGGCTTGCAGTCCTCATATATCTTGTTTCGCTACGCTCAGCCGTAGGTATATTATATCTATTCGGCCTGCAAGACCTTCCTTCCCGGCTTTTGCAGTAATGTACTATTTTTTTGGTATTATTGTTTATTACCAAGATCGAATCGGCTCGTGATTCTGATTTAAATGAGCCCAAGCAAGTCCAGATCTGAAAGAATCAGGTTTCCGGGATTTTTTTAAACGCTCATCTGTTGCACACTGTACCACCTCGCATTTCTTAACTCGCGGTCATTTCACCACCAAACTAGATCCGTAGTGGTGCTTGAGAAAGGGGCATAGACCTCTTGTATTGTTAAGGAGCTTATTTTACAAATTTGACAAAAAGTATTCGACTCCTAAATTTATACACATGTTTATACTATGACAGCCAGCATCACTGTTTTGTTTCTTTGCACGGTTAGACTTATTCTTTTATACTTTAAGTTGTATTATAGTTATTAAGTTTACCTTTTAATATTTTCTTCGGTTACCGCGAGGATTACTCATGAAATAAAACTATGAAAACGGATAAACTCGCGTATATTAACTAATTTTAACTTCATTCCGACGTTTCGAACACTTTACAGGGTTCGTGGTCTGCGGATGACTGACAATGGAGGAAATTTGATAGATCTACCTCCATCAAAATAAGAAAGATAAGTACAAAACTACCCACCAAAGAAAAATTACTAAACCACAGACAATAAATTTTAAGGATGGATGTACATACAAAATTTGCAAATTAAGCTAGTTATTCATTACAAATATTTTCAGAATGAAGACAAGATACAAAATAAATAATCTACGCCGGTTCTATCCCTACGCCACTGCCTGAGAAGTATTTCCTTCCTTTGTATGATTGTATTGTTAGGAAGGTATCCCAAAATTGGGACCGGCAAGAAACTCAGCGGGACAACTCTTTTCAAAAAACATTTGTAGTACATCTTAAGATCATCATGCATTAAACCAAAACATACAATTTTGATTAATAAGGAAATTTAAAATAATTTTGAAAAAATGTTGCCAGTACTAAAAAATGGGGGGGGGGGAATGGTCACCACCGCCAAATACATCAGCCTCACGGTTTATGTCTAGACTGTTCCTTTATCAGATGAACAACTGGATCCCAAGCTGGTGGTAGAGACAAGCTTCTTTCCATTCTATTAAAGTTTGGATATTTCATTATCTCAATAGCCTCACGCAACATTCTAGGAATGTTTCTCTTCTCCTTAACGAGAACCAAAGGCTTGTCAAACTTAATAGAATGACTCGGTCCATCACTGACATGCTCCCAAACCGCAGACTGTTGTTGACGGTGCTTGACATCGGCTATGTGTTCCTTCACCCTAGTAGTGATATTCCTCTTTGTCTGCCCAACATATGAAAGCCCACATTCACAGTCCAGCTTATACACTCCTGCATTCAGTAAGGGGGTGCTATACTTAACAGGCCTCAGAAACTGCGACATCTTCTTCATTGGCTTAAAATAGGTTTTAATAGAAGCACGTTTCAAGATGCGGCTGATCCTGTCTGTAACCCCTCCAACAAAAGGCAGAACGGCTGGCCTGCGCTCAACAGTGGGAATCTTCATACGAGTCTTCTGATCGGCTCGAGGGATCTTCAGGTTGTTTGCCCGAAGTGCCTGCCTAGCATGCCGAAGCTCGAAACGTCGGAATTGTTCGAAACGTCGGAATGAAGTTAAAATTAGTTAATATACGCGAGTTTATCCGCTTTCATAGTTTTATTTTACCTTTTAAATCAAATAAATTAATTCTATACTATTCTATACGTAGTTTTAACTTACATAGCTAGTGATTTAAGTCATTATTCGAAAGTAAAACTCCTATTAAAAACCCGAGTGTTTCACAGGAGGTGCACCTGAACGGCGAGTCAGAATGCGACACCTCTTGCTGCACGAAGCCCGGGCCTCGCGGCGGGCACCAGCTAGTGGTGGACTCCACTACCGGCACTCTGTATCTCTTCGGAGGCTGGAACGGCACGGAAGATCTCGACGATTTGTGGTATGTTATCACAAGAATAAAATAAAAAAGGTTTTAGGTTAGATGCGACACCACATGCTGCATCAAGCCCGGGCCTCGCGGCGGGCACCAGCTAGTGGTGGACTCCACTACCGGGACTCTGTATCTCTTCGGAGGCTGGAACGGCACGGAAGACCTTGACGACTTGTGGTATAATAAATAATAAATAAATAAATATCTTGGGACATGTTACACAAATCAACCTAGTCCCACGGTAAGCTCAATAAAATTAAGGCTTGTGATGCTGATGTGGGTACCAGACGACGATATATACAGGGTGGTCCAAACCTTGACGTCAAAAAATTTTTTTTAGATTCCTCACGTCATCGACTATCAGAATATACCCCATGTATTTTAGCCGATTTTTTGTAGTTTTCGAGTTATGAATTTTTGAAATTTTTTTTCTTTGAGAAATTCTGGAGTGAGGAAATATATTATTAAAAAAAAACTATTTGGTTTTTTTAATAGTTTATTTTTGTAAAAGTATTACTACAAATAAAGCATTTACTGACAAAAAAATGTACGTCCTCACTTTGATACAAGTAGGATAAAAAAATACCATATTCAAAATTTTACGTTGAAAACGCATCAAAATAGCATTAATGTACATAAATAAAAAAAATAAAACATATCTCAAGAATTTTTGGTATTCTAAAGCCTGCCCTAAACCTTAAGCCTTCGTAAAAGCAAAAAAAAGTGATACTTAATGATGAGGATTTTTTGGAGTAGTCGGTTAAATAAACTTAAAAAAACCTTCCAAATTTTTTAATTAAAAATAAAGTAAAATCGTCTGTTTTGTTGTTCTTATCAATAAACAAAGACAAAAAATACCACGAAAACTCAATTTGTGTAGTTATTATACGAAATTTTACTTTATTTTTAAATTAAAAATTTAGAAGGTTTTTTTTAAGTTTATTTGACCGAATACTCCGAAAAATCCTCATCATTAAGTATCACTTTTTTTTGCTTTTACGAAGGCTGAAGGTCTAGGGCAGGCTTTAGAATACCAAAAATCCTTGAGATATGATTTTTTTTTTATTTAGGTACATTAATGCTATTTTGATGCGTTATTAACGTAAAATTTTGAATTTGGTATTTTTTATCCTACTTGTATCAAAGTGAGGACGCTAATTTTTTTTGTCAGGAAATGCCTTATTTGTAGTAATACTTTTACAAAAAGAAACTAGTTAAAAAACCCAACAGTTTTTTTTATAATAAATTCTTCACTCCAGAATTTTTCAAAGAAAAAAAATTTCAAAAATTCATAACTCGAAAACTACAAAAAATCGGCTAACATACATGGGGTATATTCTGATAGCCCATGACGAGAGGAATCTAAAAAAAATTTTTTGACGTCAAGGTTTGGACCACCCTGTATAATAGATAGATACATATAGGTATTTAAATACATAGTCAGCCATTACCAAGGAACAAATATTTGTGATAAATAAATACACAAATAATGCCATCGCCGGGATTCGAACCCAGAACCTCTAGCTTCGTAGGCAGGGTCACTACCAACTAGGCTACGGAGGTATGTAGCGTCACTATGTATGTTAGTTGTAAATTGGAGAATTAGATGGACCGCCCCATGCATTAAGCCCGGTGATCGTGTTAGAAACCAATTAGCGGTGGACTCCACTACCGGGACTCTACATCTCTCCGGAGGCTGGAACGGGACGGAAGACCTCGACGACTTGTGGTATGTAGCGTCACTATGTAGTATGTATGTAAGTTGTAAATTGGAGGATTAAATGGAACGTCACATGCATTAAGCCCGGTCATCGTGTTAGAAACCAACTAGCGGTGGACTCTACTACCGGGACTCTACATCTCTTCGGAGGCTGGAACGGGTCGGATGACCTCGACGACTTGTTATCACAAGTCATACAATAGAACGGGTATAATTTCGTTCTTATGTCTAATAAATTCTTTGTTCATGAAGTAATTCAAGAATTCGATGTTGTTAATTATATCAAATATTGAGTACTGTATAAAAAGTGAAAAACGTATTAAAATATTGAGCTAATTTTAGGTTTTTCTAAAAAAACCACTTCCGATCCCTGGCCCGATCATAAGGCTACTGAATGAATGAATTTTCTATACCAACAGGTCATACGACACGGAGGCGGAGCGATGGGCGCTCCTCTGCCGGCACAGCGGGCTCGAGAACGGGCCCTCGCCCCGCTCGTGCCACAAAATGGTGTTCGACCCCGTGCACAGACGGTTATATACGCTGGGGAGGTACCTCGATAACGCGCAGCGCGTGCCCTGCAACATGAATGTGAGTGAATTAACGACCTTATGTCATTGTTAATAATGTAATATTAGTCACATGTAGGTACAAAGGCGTTGAGAACGAGCCCTAGATCCGTTTTTGTAACAAAATGGTGTTCGACCCCGTGCACAGACGGTTTTATACGCTGGGGAGGTATCTGGATAACGCGCAGCGCGTGCCCTGCAATATGAATGTGAGTGTGAATCAACGACCTTATCTTATAGGAATTAAGGATTAATTCTTTCCCATTTCGGCGCCTGGGCTTAAGTTATGGAGCTAGATAATGCGCAGTGAATACACTTTTACCCCCTTATTCATAAACGTCTCTTAGCTAGCCGCAAATTATTGTTAGGTTACGTAGCCAAAATGGCAAAAACGTCTTATCAACTAGCGGCTTATAAAGTTAGAAATCATTTATGAATGATGGGTATGGTAGCTTGAATTTTTTCAAAACTTTTTACCATTGCTTACTAGATACCTTTCATTCGTGATATAATTGTATGCATATAAATACAAGAAGCATAGTGTGTTTAATATTCGGTATGGCTAGCACATGATTAAAGTGACAGTATCTCGCGGAGACTTAGACTATCCGTCCCACCTTTATAAACATAGTACAAGGCGGGAAATCTATCTCGTTAAGATATACTGTTGTACCAATCATGTGTTGAGCCTGCTGGTATAGTAGTTTGTAGCTAGCTATGTCTATTTTATCACCTCGATTTTATTTTACCCTCGCGGATAAGCCTGCAGAGGCCCGTATCTCAAAAGCTTGTAACTTGTAATACAAGCGGAAGTCACTTTTTAATATATTAATCAAATAAGGACTTGCGCTTGTATAACAAGTTACAAGATTTCGAGAAAATAGACCCCAGGGGCCCTTTTCTAGAACGCTTGTAACTTGTAATACAAGTGGAAGTCTCTTATTCACAATGTTAATTAGATAGGACTTCCGCTTGTATTACAGATTACAAGCTTTCGAGAAACAGGCCCCTGGTATAGTTATGCAGCTACAAGTGCCTATTTTAACGCCTCAATTTAATTTCAGAGCGACTTGTACATGTACGACGTCCCCACAAGCCAGTGGTCGCTAGTGATGGCCGACACAGCCGCGGCCGGAGGGCCTCGCCTCGTGTTCGACCACCAGATGTGCATCGACAGCGACGCGCGCACCGTCTACGTGTTCGGCGGTCGCGTGCTGCCACACAACACGTGAGTGCACCGCGACCAGTGGTCGCTAGTGACCAGTGGTGACTACTTGTGCAAGACCACCCGACGTGAGGTCTGAACAAGTCTAGTCCTCAGTGTGCTGTCGATGAACTGAGTATTTACTGGCTAGAAGCAAAAAAAAATCTTATTGTTTTGAAAAATATGGCCGCCATTTAAAATTTCTTTATCTGTGATCTAATCGTACTTGAAGAGGCTGCACCAATAAGAGTGAACATAATTTTATGCTACCATATTGCACTTTGAAAAGTCTATGTGCTAAAGTTTTCCTGTGACATAAATTGGGAGCATTCCATAAAAACGTGTCATAAGCGACACTGTCTTTTCAATACCTTTGAAAAATTAAATTAGTAAGCTGAGTTACGATGTAACAATAACATATCTAGGCTTTAAGATTGACAGTGTTTCCTAGCAGCTAGCATATTTTATTAGGGTTGCCACCATAGCGACACGTAAGCGACAAAAGTAGATATTTTCATGGAATGCTCCATTGTGATGGTTTATGACCTGTCATCGTTGTTGCAGGGAGGAAGCAGCGACGCCTCAGTACTCAGGCCTGTACGCGTACTACTTGAACACGAACACATGGCAGTTACTACTGGCCGACCGCCACTCGCTGCCCGCGCCGCAGCCGCGCGTGTCGCACTCTATGCTGTTTCATCCCGTAAGTGTGTCAGGGAGGAAGCAGCGACGCCTCAGTACTACTTGAACACGAACACATGGCAGTTACTACTGGCCGACCGCCACTCGCTGCCCGCGCCGCAGCCGCGCGTGTCGCACTCTATGCTGTTTCATCCCGTAAGTGTGTCAGGGAGGAAGCAGCGACGCCTCAGTACTACTTGAACACGAACACATGGCAGTTACTACTGGCCGACCGCCACTCGCTGCCCGCGCCGCAGCCGCGCGTGTCGCACTCTATGCTGTTTCATCCCGTAAGTGTGTCAGGGAGGAAGCAGCGACGCCTCAGTACTACTTGAACACGAACACATGGCAGTTACTACTGGCCGACCGCCACTCGCTGCCCGCGCCGCAGCCGCGCGTGTCGCACTCTATGCTGTTTCATCCCGTAAGTGTGTCAGGGAGGAAGCAGCGACGCCTCAGTACTACTTGAACACGAACACATGGCAGTTACTACTGGCCGACCGCCACTCGCTGCCCGCGCCGCAGCCGCGCGTGTCGCACTCTATGCTGTTTCATCCCGTAAGTGTGTCAGGGAGGAAGCAGCGACGCCTCAGTACTACTTGTACACGAACACATGGCAGTTACTACTGGCCGACCGCCACTCGCTGCCCGCGCCGCAGCCGCGCGTGTCGCACTCTATGCTGTTTCATCCCGTAAGTGTGTCAGGGAGGAAGCAGCGACGCCTCAGTACTACTTGAACACGAACACATGGCAGTTACTACTGGCCGACCGCCACTCGCTGCCCGCGCCGCAGCCGCGCGTGTCGCACTCTATGCTGTTTCATCCCGTAAGTGTGTCAGGGAGGAAGCAGCCACGCCTCAGTACTACTTGAACACGAACACATGGCAGTTACTACTGGCCGACCGCCACTCGCTGCCCGCGCCGCAGCCGCGCGTGTCGCACTCTATGCTGTTTCATCCCGTAAGTGTGTCAGGGAGGAAGCAGCGACGCCTCAGTACTACTTGTACACGAACACATGGCAGTTACTACTGGCCGACCGCCACTCGCTGCCCGCGCCGCAGCCGCGCGTGTCGCACTCTATGCTGTTTCATCCCGTAAGTGTGTCAGGGAGGAAGCAGCGACGCCTCAGTACTACTTGAACACGAACACATGGCAGTTACTACTGGCCGACCGCCACTCGCTGCCCGCGCCGCAGCCGCGCGTGTCGCACTCTATGCTGTTTCATCCCGTAAGTGTGTCAGGGAGGAAGCAGCGACGCCTCAGTACTACTTGAACACGAACACATGGCAGTTACTACTGGCCGACCGCCACTCGCTGCCCGCGCCGCAGCCGCGCGTGTCGCACTCTATGCTGTTTCATCCCGTAAGTGTGTCAGGGAGGAAGCAGCGACGCCTCAGTACTACTTGAACACGAACACATGGCAGTTACTACTGGCCGACCGCCACTCGCTGCCCGCGCCGCAGCCGCGCGTGTCGCACTCTATGCTGTTTCATCCCGTAAGTGTGTCAGGGAGGAAGCAGCGACGCCTCAGTACTACTTGAACACGAACACATGGCAGTTACTACTGGCCGACCGCCACTCGCTGCCCGCGCCGCAGCCGCGCGTGTCGCACTCTATGCTGTTTCATCCCGTAAGTGTGTCAGGGAGGAAGCAGCGACGCCTCAGTACTACTTGAACACGAACACATGGCAGTTACTACTGGCCGACCGCCACTCGCTGCCCGCGCCGCAGCCGCGCGTGTCGCACTCTATGCTGTTTCATCCCGTAAGTGTGTCAGGGAGGAAGCAGCGACGCCTCAGTACTACTTGAACACGAACACATGGCAGCTACTACTGGCCGACCGCCACTCGCTGCCCGCGCCGCAGCCGCGCGTGTCGCACTCTATGCTGTTTCATCCCGTAAGTGTGTCAGGGAGGAAGCAGCGACGCCTCAGTACTACTTGAACACGAACACATGGCAGTTACTACTGGCCGACCGCCACTCGCTGCCCGCGCCGCAGCCGCGCGTGTCGCACTCTATGCTGTTTCATCCCGTAAGTGTGTCAGGGAGGAAGCAGCGACGCCTCAGTACTACTTGAACACGAACACATGGCAGCTACTACTGGCCGACCGCCACTCGCTGCCCGCGCCGCAGCCGCGCGTGTCGCACTCTATGCTGTTTCATCCCGTAAGTGTGTCAGGGAGGAAGCAGCGACGCCTCAGTACTACTTGAACACGAACACATGGCAGCTACTACTGGCCGACCGCCACTCGCTGCCCGCGCCGCAGCCGCGCGTGTCGCACTCTATGCTGTTTCATCCTGTAAGTGTGTCAGGGAGGAAGCAGCGACGCCGATGCCCAGTACAACATGGCAGCTGGACTGGTCAGCCTCCGTAGCCTAGTTGGTAGTGACCCTGCTTACGAAGCTGGAGGTTCCGGGTCCGAATCCCGGCGAGGGCATTATTTCTGTATTTATTTATAAAATATTTGTTCCTTGGTCGTGGCTGTCTATGTATTTAAGTATATATATGTATCTATCTATAAAAGTGCAGATATTATAGATTTAACTTGTTTCTTACTTTTTTTTGTCTTTATTACTGATTAAGTATAATTAAATAACATTAGATTAAATTATAAACTAAACCCCAACATATGCACTAACTTATAAAAAAAACACAATACAATAAAAAAATAAAAAAACCTACGATAAACACTAACGAACAACCCGCCCCGAGTCATTCCCGGTGCAAAAGTTCCCATAACGCTGGCAGCATTGCTGCGCTGAATGGCGACAGCCAACCTTTGCACCAAGAACGACCCGGAACGGGGGTCGTGACCCCTCTCTCGTAACCCCCCTCTCTATCTATTATATATATCGTTGCCTGGTACCCATATCACAAGCCTTAATTGAGCTTACCGTGGGACTAGGTCGATTTGTGTAGATGTCCCAAGATATTTATTTATTTATTGGTGGATCGACATTCGCGTGTCGCACTCCGCACTCTATGCTGCTTTACCCTGTAAGTTTCTACATTAGACGAGGTCCCGAGTCCCGTCTTTTACTCTCCTATTGCGAGATCGAATCAGAAATTATGAGATCCTCAGAAGAATGAATGTAACCGACATAGTCTGACGAATCGCTAATTTGAAATGGCAGTGGACTGGCCATATTGCCAGGAGAACCGATGGCTGTTGTGTCGGCGTGTTCTCTATGACTCACTAGACGGCGCAGCGTGGGACGGTCCTTAACAAGATGAAGTCCTTAAACCTTAGGTGCATATGGTATCACACATTCTATTTCTGAAATGACTTATGTAAACAATCGATGTCAATTAGAACTCTATTGCTCAGTGTGAAAATGAAAATGAAAATGAAAAATGATTTATTGGTTACTCTTAAATACATTAGTAGAAACTGAACAGAAGTCTTCTTTTAAGTAAATTATTTACTTGTGCCAGAAGGCTCCGCTCTTCACTTATCTTGGAGGGTTACAAACCAATTTATAATTATTCTTAAAGAACTTAATTAAATAAAATTAAATAAATATTTTATCTTATCTTATACAATTCATATAAGGCAAAAGTAATACAATTTAAACTTATTCTTAGAAACAAAATGGACCTATTCTAACGATAGTAATTCTATTGCTAATATTGCTATATACATTATACACTATTATTATTACATATGTGTGTGTGTGTGTGAGTGTGTGTGTGTGTGTGTGTGTGTGTGTGTGTGTGTGTGTGTGTGTGTGTGTGTGAGTGTGTGTGTGTGTGTGTGTGTGTGTGTGTGTGTGTGTGTGTGTGTGTGTGTTTGAGTTTAACGTGTTCATCTTACATGATGGATTCAATTTCGGCATATGATAATGATTTTATCCACTGTGTAATTATTTGTTTGCAGGTATAAGTTATTTTAGCATAAATATTTAGATGTTCATCTACATAGTTGTATAATTTGGCAGATTGGTAGCAAAATTGTCTTTTAGCAAATTTTGAATTCAAGGAGGGGACTTTTGCAGCTTTAGGTTTTCTCCTCCGATTTATATTGACGGCGTCATATTTTATTGATGAGTGTAGTTTTAAGACACAAGCCAAAATATAAAGTCTCCTTATGGATAATAGGTTACATTCTTTATGCAAGGCCTCTGTTGGATATCTATATGGCTTGGAAAAAATAACTTTGAGCAAGCACCTTTGCGCTCTTTCAACCTCCAGAAGCTTTGTTTTATTGGCTCCACCCCAGATGGGAATACAGTAAGTCACAACAGACTGGGCAAGTGAAGTATATATCTGGGTAAGTAACTGAGTAGATGCGACGTGTTTTAGGATTTTGAAAAGCCATATCAGCTTTCGGACTCTTCCATTGAGATAATCAATGTGATTATGCCAAGAGAGACGCTGATCAAGGATAATTCCGAGATATTCAGTTGATGAGACCTTTTCAACTGGTTGACACTTGCATATCTGAGTGTTTACTAAGTTACATGTATGTATTTTTATTTTTAAATCTTTTGGTGGTTGCGTGTTTCCGTACTTTGAAAAGCATATGTAGTTCGTCTTAGAGGTATTGAGCGTTAGTAAATTATGATTCAGCCATAAAGCAATCTTCTGCAGTCCCTGTTCAGCTTTATCAAACACCGCATCCCACGAGCTTCCATTAAAAACTATCGCTGTATCATCGGCGTAGGAAATGATATATCCACCGTCAACCTTGAGATCTGTGAGGCCGTTAATATAGGTGAGAAAAAGCGTAGGGCCCAGAACACTTCCCTGAGGGACGCCGAATGTCACCTTTTCCTCTTCGCTCACTTGTGACCCGATTTTAGTCCGTTGTGTGCGACCGTTAAGATAGCTCTTAAATAGGTCGAGCGATGTTCCTCGAATGCCGATTTTTTCTAGTTTATCCACAAGTAAGGGAAGAGAGACTGTGTCGAAAGCTTTCCGTAGGTCCAAAAACACTGCCAGACATTTGTCACCCTTATCCGTGATCTGTGTTATTTTAGTTGTTAGTGCCAAGACAGCATCCTCTGTGGATTTCCCTTTTCTAAATCCGTACTGGGCTTCTGAGAGAAGTTTAAACTTTTCTAGATAATTTATGAGCCTATAGTTTATTAGCTTTTCTATAACTTTAGAGATAGATGGAAGTACGGCAATTGGGCGGTAATTATTGACGTCGTCTCTCTCACCAGACTTGTAAACAGGTGTAACAATTGCCTGTTTCAGCTGCCTTGAAAGACACCCTGAGCAAAGGACAAATTAGCAATATGACAAATAATTGGGACAACTACTTGACCAGCGAGTTTCAAAAACTTAGTGGAGATTCCATCCCACCCAGGAGCGCTATCGTTTTTCAGACTCATTAGAATACCACCTACTTCGTTGGGGTCTGTGTCAATGAGAACAAAAGAGGAAGTATTCATTGGGGATAGTGAAACTTGTCTTATTTGATGGCTTGTGTAACAATTTTTTAGTATGTTCTCTGCCAAATTTTGCCCAACAGTAGCAAAGAAAGTATTAGAGTGGTTGGCAGATGCTGAAGGAGATGGTTTAGCATTAAGTAGTTCAAGGTTATTGCTGTTATCTCTAGATTTATAATTGGTTATTTTTTTAATTGTTTTCCATAATGCTTTGGGGTTTTTTGCTGCAGTGTTTAACTGTTCCCTGTCAAGTGTGACAGTCGCAATTGATTACTTATTTCGACATGTGTCATTTCGGTCGTATCGTTTTTGATACTGTATGCACCTAAGAGTTAAGAAGAAGAAGGAGCGACGACCTGATAAAGATCAACCGATCTTTGTGGCATCTGTGGGAGGCCTATGTCTCGCAGTCTCGGACGCCATTCAGCTGATGATGATGAAGAAGACTCCCCTATTTTTTATTCCCCAAGCAGCCAGTCTAAGCTCAATTTTATTTTCAGGTGCAGCGGAAACTATATATCTTCGCGGGCCAACGCAACAAGGAGCACCTCCTCGACCTGTGGTGGTGGGATGTCGGTACAGGACAATGTGGAGCCCTGTGTAGCGGCGCCGCCGCCTGTCCCCCGCCCGCCGCCGGCTTCACGCAGCGTGCCACGCTCGACCCCGACACAGACGAACTGTGTGTGCTGTCGGTCAGTATAGAACTGCTACAAACTATTCGTCAGTTGTAATATGAATTAATGTAACCACCAAATGACGACTTTTCAGGAGGGCCAAACAACGAAATGGACATTTATAAAGTATATTGTATCTTTTTAGTTAATTATCCTATTGAAATGATGTTTATCTTGTTTGTTTTATTTTTGAGAGGTCTATTTGATAGACAGTTACTAACTGCGACCACACTTATAGTTCAGGAAATGGCTGGTGCTTACGTTAAATATTTTCAAAAAAATTTGGAGATACGTTAACAAATCAATGAAAAATATCAAAAGTGGATTTCGGAATTTAGTGTAACTCACAAATTGAAACCGAATTGCATATGAGCCATACAATGCAGACGGCGCTTACAGCAGTGACGTTTATAAAAATATGGTGAGTACATTAGGAAAGACATGTTTTGTACTCACAAATTCGTACTTACGTTAAAATATTGTCTATGATTTTTGGAAACCTCTACATACGTTAATAAAAAACGTAGAAACCTAATAAAATGACAAAGTTTTTGTTAACGTATTCGACATTTTTTTCTAGATATCAATATTTTATATACACCGTTCGATAGAGCAGGAAATTTGCAGTCGAACGGTATAATTAACTCAATTTCGTCATTTTGGTGGTTACATTAATTCATATTACAATCGACTATATATCTTCGCGGGCCAACGCAACAAAGAACACCTCCTTGACTTGTGGTGGTGGGATGTGGGTACAGGACAATGTGGAGCCCTGTGTAGCGGCGCCGCCGCCTGTCCCCCGCCCGCCGCCGGCTTCACGCAGCGTGCCACGCTCGACCCGGATACAGACGAACTATGTGTGCTGTCGGTCAGTATAGAACTACAAACTATATATCTTCGCGGGCCAACGCAACAAGGAACACCTCCTTGATCTGTGGTGGTGGGATGTGGGTACAGGACAATGTGGAGCCCTGTGTAGCGGCGCCGCCGCCTGTCCCCCGCCCGCCGCCGGCTTCACGCAGCGTGCCACGCTCGACCCGGATACAGACGAACTGTGTGTGCTGTCGGTCAGTATAAATAAATAAATATCTTGGGACATTTTACACAAATCAACCTAGTCCCACGGTAAGCTGAATTAAGGCTTGTGTTGTGGGTACCAGGCGACGATATATATAATAGATAGATACGTATAGATACTTAGATACATACACAGCCATGACCAAGGAATAAACATTTGTGATAAATAAATACACAAAGAATGCCCTCGCCGGGATTCGAACCCGGAACCTCCAGCTGCGTAGGTAAGGTCACTACCAACTAGGCTACAAAGGCTGACGTATAGAACTGCTACAAATACAAACGTTTTGGCCTTGTTGTAAACCATGTAGCCAGCTGTACAGTAGGTATACAGGTAAAGGTTTGTCACAATGTATTTTACACACTGTATAAATAGATGCGGCTGAATGCACACACTAAGATATAGTATTAACGACCCATTAACCAATGATCCTTTACAGAAAGTTACGCTCCCTATTGCAACATGTAACCTTCATCGTATGGAACTAAATTACTATATAAGGAAACCCTTACTCTTAAATAAAGGTAATTCTACCACGAACCACTTTGAGTATTGCTGCTCCCGTAACGTCAGTCACTTCACAGCCGCGCTCCTACCTCGCTTCTGCCAAGGTCATCTTGCAGAAACGGTGGTTGTCAGCCGTCTGGCGCAAGCTTTAGTCACTGCTGTTATGAAGTATTTCACTTACAACTTTTGTTCCAACTCTCACTACCAATCGCAACCATACGAGCCCCGATGCAGTGGAGTTCGTCTAGTTCGAAACAATTTTTACAAATTTTTGAATATTTAAAAAATGATCACATTATGCTAATGATAAATTGTATGAATGTCATGGTTAATGTACTACATTTCAAGAGACACAACAATATGAAGTACGCTTTTGTTGTTTAATAAATCGATTTTAACAAACCAGTGTCTAAATTATATTTTCGTTCACCACCGTAATTCCGCGCTTATAAGCTTGACGCGAAATTCGCAGTGCATCAGGTGTACCATGTCGTCTTTAATATTAATGGCGTTCTTTACATTCATTGATTATTTACAAAATTAAAAATTGTGGAAAAAATATAAAAAAATACCTCTCGTAAAATAGTTTTTTTTTTAATTATGATTTATTAAATCCAAATATTTTATACTCAAAGAAACTACTTTAGTATTACTATTGAATAGTGAAGGTTTTGTCTCTAAACCTTTACCCCCGGATGAACGGGATAATCTCGAAAAACTGTCTAACTGGACGAGAACATATGCATCGGGGCTCGTAATGCTGATTCTTCTTTTTGTTACAGGGCATGAGCAAAGAAAAGGACAAGCGCGTGTACAATACGCTCTGGGTGTTCTCGCTCCGCCGCCTGACGTGGACGTGTGTGTACCGCAACGACAGCGTGGCGCCGCGCGAGCCCCGGCCGCGGTTCGCGCACCAGCTGGTCTACGACCCCTGGCGGAAGGTCGGTCACTAGTGTCACGTGACAGGGCTCCACCACAGACAAGGACAAGTGCGTGTACCGCAACGACAGCGTGGCGCCGCGCGAGCCCCGGCCGCGGTTCGCGCACCAGCTGGTCTACGACCCCTGGCGGAAGGTCGGTCACTAGTGTCACGTGACAGGGCTCCACCACAGAGAAGGACAAGCGCGAGTATATCTATCGTTAGTAGAATAAAAAAAAAAATATGGCTGGAGTTCCATAGTATTCCACGGCTTTGACACATATCGTGAGACACGCTGGCGGATGTATTTTTACGTTAATATCAATAATTTTAACTAAAAATTTATGCGAACTAGTTGGTGGTAAAACGAAGATACATGATTGTATTCTAAAAGTACGTCATTATGAAATAGTGCAAGCTTTTAGGTTTGCCTACACTTTTTTTGGATTCTACTGACGAATGGTATACAACACGGTATGGGTATTCTCGCTCTGCCGTCTGACGTGGACCGTACAAGCGTGAAAAGCTGTACAAAGCTATGGGTAGAGAAATTTGAATGTCAAGTTCATCACATCAATAGCCTATTTCCGTGACATATGACTCTCCTATTATTCATGCGTAGGCACATTAGCAGGTAAATGCCAAATCGCCTCGCTGGACAAGAGGCTTAGCGATCGCAGTATGATATGACGCTGCTTCACATCATCAGTCTTCTATCAAAGTATGGTCAGTAGGATTTTAATCCCTCAGTCCACTCTTACAACACCCACAGGAAGAGTTGGAATGGTAAGCGTTAAGTTATTTAAGCCAAAAGGTAAAATCTACACCACTCACGCACGAATGTGAGCAGAGTAGCAATAAAATCCTATTATAATTTTTGGAACTCACAGAAGACTGATGAGTATTTTGGCACACAAACTAAAACTACAGTCGACCTGCATTCGTTTATTTATTGTATAGATATCTAAAATCATCACAGCCGAAAATTTGTTATTTCAATTTTGTGTATCGTTCTTTTATATGCATTGGCCCCACCACAAATGTAGACGTTTTCGCCACCATTCAACATAATTCTCGCATTTCAGATCCACTACTTATTCGGCGGTAATCCCGGCAACCAGAACAGCCTCCGCCTGCGACTCGACGACCTCTGGGCGCTCCAGCTGAAGCGACCGTCCATAGAGAAAGTCGCCAGGGAAGCTAAATTGGCACTTCGGGAGGCCTGCTTTAGAGAGCTGGCAGCGACGCCGGGACGAGACACTATGGCGTTGAAGTATCTGAGGACAGAATTGCATGATGTGTTGGATCATAGCGATCCGAAGGAGGTTAGTCTTATGTCTCTAGAGATTGCACTATGGGAAGCTTGCTTTAGAGAGCTGGCAGCGACGCCGGGGAGAGACACTATGGCGTTGAAGTATCTGAGGACAGAGCTGCATGACGTGTTGGATCATAGTGATCCGAAGGAGGTTAGTCTTGTGTCTCTAGAGATTGCACTATGGGAAGCTTGCTTTAGAGAGCTGGCAGCGACGCCGGGCAGAGACACTATGGCGTTGAAGTATCTGAGGACAGAGCTGCATGACGTGTTGGATCATAGTGATCCGAAGGAGGTTAGTCTTGTGTCTCTAGAGATTGCACTATGGGAAGCTTGCTTTAGAGAGCTGGCAGCGACGCCGGGCAGAGACACTATGGCGTTGAAGTATCTGAGGACAGAGCTGCATGACGTGTTGGATCATAGTGATCCGAAGGAGGTTAGTCTTGTGTCTCTAGAGATTGCACTATGGGAAGCTTGCTTTAGAGAGCTGGCAGCGACGCCGGGCAGAGACACTATGGCGTTGAAGTATCTGAGGACAGAGCTGCATGACGTGTTGGATCATAATGATTCGAAGGAGGTTAGTCTTGTGACTAAATTGTTAAGGGTTTTGTATTAATATAGTCTCTAGATATTACACTATGAGAAGCTTGCTTTAGAGAACTGGCAGCGACGCCGGGAAGAGACACTATGGCGTTGAAGTATCTGAAGACAGAGCTGCATGATGTGTTGGATCATAGTGATCCGAAGGAGGTTAGTCTTGTGTCTAAATTGTTAAGGGTTTTGTATTAATATAGTCTCTAGAGATTGTACTATGGGAAGCTTGCTTTAGAGAGCTGGCAGCGACGCCGGGAAGAGACACTATGGCGTTGAAGTATCTGAGGACAGAATTGCATGATGTGTTGGATCATAGCGATCCGAAGGAGGTTAGTCTTGTGTCTAAATTGTAAGGATTTTGTATTAATATAGTTTCTAGAGATTGCACTATGGGAAGCTTGCTTTAGAGAGCTGGCAGCGACGCCGGGAAGAGACACTATGGCGTTGAAGTATCTGAGGACAGAAT
This sequence comes from Thaumatotibia leucotreta, assembly GCA_025490895.1. NCBI lineage: Eukaryota > Metazoa > Arthropoda > Insecta > Lepidoptera > Tortricidae > Thaumatotibia > Thaumatotibia leucotreta. The sequence goes on along the minus strand of JALPQI010001264.1, from coordinate 95,171 downwards.
TGCATGATGTGTTGGATCATAGTGATCCGAAGGAGGTTAGTCTTGTGTCTAAATTGTTAAGGGTTTTCCATTAATATAGTGCGCTTAGCGAGATTAAAGTTTTTCAAGCTTGCATTAGAGAACTGGCAAAGCTGGACAAAGTTCCAGATGTATAGGGTCAAAATCTTAAATTTTTAAGTTTTATTTAAGGTGTAATTGGCGTGACAGATATGTTGCTTAAAAATGCCGTAGTGTGTGCCGTTTTGAACCGCTGACTGTGATACGTTATCTTGTCGAGCGAATTGGTTCAATAATGCCGCGCGAGGCAAACGTGTCTACACAAGAGCTGTTCAGCCCAGCTGTTCGTTCAATTGATATGAGTATAATCGAAATGTTTAGATTACTTTTAAAATGCAATTTACGCATACGTAAATCGCGTATTTTTCCAAATGTTGCAATGATTCGTGTGATATCCTCCAAACTGTCACGTAATTTTAAAATGTCTCTCAGGTGGAGCGATTCCACGCGCTGGCAACAGTGCTATTCGCCGGCGGCAGCCCGACACGCGGCGCCGTCGCGCTCACGCCGCGGCGCGTGCGCACGCTGGCCCGCCGCCGCGCGCGCCACTCCGCGCCGCCCGACCTGCAGCACGCGCTGCACGCGGTATGTGTGTGTCAGGTGGAGCGGTGCACGCGCTGGCAACAGTGCTGACGCCGCGGTGCTGGCAACAGTGCTGACGCGAATTTTTGCTATTGGTCTAGTTTTGGAGAAAGAAACGAGTGACCACGAAACTGTTTTTGGCCAATTTTACATAGATAGGTATCAGAGTTGGGCAAAAATTATCTTTTTACAAATAACCGGATCGATAACTAAATCATCTTTTATTTCAATTACTAAATAATCCTTCATTTGTTATTTTGAATTTATCTAGATGAATGAACTTTTATCTAAATAAATTATTTGACATTTGAAATAAAAGATGAATTAACTTTACTTAAGTTTACTTCATGAGCAATGTCCATGGACCTATACCTAAACTGGACTGATTACTGCGATAAAAAAGTGTGACCGACAGAGAAAGCATATTAGAGAATTGCATCTCGTTTTAATTACGGTGACCATTGTGACGTTTTCGCGTCGCATGAGGTAGATAGAATGCGGATAGGAAGAAAAACTAGTTGTGTAAATTTTACAAACTTTAATTAAATCAAAAAAAATAAAAGAAACTTAAAGTCCGGCTAAGGTCGCGGGTAAATACTGAGCTGGCACACACTGAGCACTAATATTAAGCAAGTCCTTGTGTTGGGGTCACTTCCCTGCACTACAGCTCGTCGTGTGGCACGCCAGGATGAAAATCCGCCGTTGTCCGGATTTTTTCCAAAAAGTCCGGATTCTTAATTGGCAGCACGGAGAAGTCCGGAGATGCACGGGAGCATGCGCAGCATCGTGGTGGGTTCGGTATCAACCCCAAACTTGGTCCCTGGAATACCCGGAGATTGGCCGTTTTAGTAAAAGTCTAATTTTGTAGAAGTGACTGCGACATCCGGATTTATTTAGGTATTTTGACAGATTAATGTGCAGGAAAGAAGAATAGGCTGGTTTAGTGAACCCCAAGCATTAAAAAGGTGATCATTGATGTGGCAGTCACAAATATCTAGACAAGTTTCTTTGTTGAAACAAGGTGAAGTTAAATTTAACAAAATATTATTACAGATGTATTCTATTTAACTAGAAAGCAACTAAAAGCGTTATGATTAAGAGTATCTAGTATTAGGCCTTAAATTACAAGCATTTTAATGAAAAATTAAAACAATGTAAGTAAGATTTTTATGAAGTGGGTAGGTTTATAATTCTAGAAGGTTTTAGAAGCTTGATGTCCCAGACGTTATTTCTACTATGAAATGAGTATTAATAAACAGATCTAGAAGAATGCATAGTAAGAAATGATCATGAAATGGTTTTACAAATAGAAAAATTCACATATTAAACTACTAAGCGTTAGATTTAGCTTTTTCTAAGTACTACTAAATATTCAAAACACTCACCCTTACTGGGGAAATACACCAACTTATTTTAATACACTGTAGTTGATTAAAATACGATTCACTCCAAAGTTTCTTCTACATTATAGAATAAGGTATAGGTACTACGTATGTAGTTGATTGGTTTGACCTCTCGCTGTCGAAGCCGTGGAAGGAATGCGCGAGCGCGAATGTGTCTTACTTGTTGACCAGCATGTACGAGTAATGCAAGCGTGTGACGTAGTCCTTTGTGTTTCGCGACTGGTTTATCTATAACAATTTGCAGTTGGCAAATCTGTTTATATGTGAATTTTATATTAAGTTTTTATTTTTATATGTATTGTAATGTTTTTTTATTAGTAAATAAGATAGTTAAGTACTACAGTTTTGTTGAATGTTTATTTTATTGTTTTTTTTTATTGTAAGTATTTGCTTTTATTAGAAATAACGGATAACCGTTACACCATGCTAACATCACTATCTATGAGAATTGACACTTCTTTACTAAAAAACTGTCTATTGTTAAACAATACTGTCTTGAGAAGTTTGTCTCAATCCTGCTTTATTTAAAGTCATTGTGAAAACTCTAATAAAATTATTTATAAACGAAATATTTTGATGTGTGTTTTTATTTTTATCCCAAGTAGTGACACTACTTAATACAATTTAAATTTTGTTTGTGGGAATCGTTTCTTTATTTCCCAAATCTCTTAGAAATGTAGTTCTCCCGTGGTGAGCCATACGTAAATTGAAAAACTTGGAGGCAATAGCCTTTATAATTTGGGTTTCATAATGATCCTCTGTGAGTATGGATGTTCTAGTCTAGGGTATTCAGGCATTTGTGAAATTTGTGTGTGTTTGGCAATTTGTGAAAGTTTGATGTTATATGTTGCATCGTTAAAACCACAAGATTATTTCTGATCGCGTCTTTGATTGCTTGGGTAAAACTTAACACTCGTAATCTCAAACAGCAGCCATTTGAGCCTTGGACCGAGCTGTTTCCATATAAATGCCCACTAAATACTGTTTAACTAACTAAATACCAAAATTGCAACCATATACGTAATCATACTGGCCCAAATCATAGCCACCCTAATGTGTTTTTTATACAGGTAACTTGTGTAACTGAGACACCATCCTCTAGTTAGTTGCTCTCACTCGGACCATTTTCACTAGTCTCTTATTATTACAGAGATGTATCCGTCGTGCTCAATGATATTGTTAAATTTTTATTGACTAACAAAACTGAGTAGGTACTCAGTCCAGTTTAGGTATAGGTCCATGGCAATGTCATTATGACTGTTTGACGTGACGTTTTAAATGAGCTTACTTCAAGAACAAACGAGGCCCGTTATCTTCATCTAGATAATGTATCTAAATAAAAGAGTTGACAACTAAAATATTTGCAATTGAATTATCTTCAAATAAATTAATTTGAGATGATTTTATTTAAAATAGTTATCTAGATGATTAATTATCTAGATAATGCCCAACTCTGATAGGTATTATTATTTATTAGGCGAAACTGCACTTGTTCCTTTTTTAGGTGCATCGGAGCTCTTTGGCCGTGCAAAGCAACAGAAATAGGTTTTTTTTTTCAAATATTGAGTATTCTTCCAACTCTCCACATAGAAACTTATTACCCTACTGTCAAATACAGGATATCGTCGTTGAGATTGCCAATACCCACATGTGTAAATTTATAATTTGACAAAAGAAGACTGTAAGCATATGTCATTTGAATTGATTTTTCAGTTCCTGAAATTGTGCACATAAGTTGGTCCGCAAGCTGTACAGATGTAGTGAGAAATGACTTGCCTTCGGAAACGTTCGTCAACGTCATGCTGTTTCAGTCTATCTCACGGAGACTGACAGTAATAGCTGTCATGCTACTTCAGTCAGACTCGGTGACACTGCCTGAAACAGCATGTGTTTACGAACGTTTCCGAAGGCAAGTAATTTCTCACTACACCTGTAACTTCAGTTTTTATATTAAATTCAGTGTTCTTCAGTTGTTTGCTTTGCCCCAAGATTTACAGATAGAAAATGCTGCTTTATGTTTTGTTTTGTGCAATAAAGTTTAAATAAGTAAATTAAACAGGTGCTCGGCGCCGACGACAGCATCCCGGAGCCGCCGACGCCGTACGAGGACGTGTCGTGCGCGGCGCCTGACACGTGGGACGTGGGCGAGGACTGCAGCGACGACTGCGCCCACGCGTGGGACGGCTGGGCAGCCCGCCACGCGCGGGTAGCGCTGTACGACCGCCTGGCGCGGTACTTCCGGCCCAGCACCGTGCCGCCATTGCAGGACGTGGCTGATCTAGTCGCGCTGTGAGGTGAGTGCCCACACGTGGGACAGCTGGGCAGCCCGCCACGCACGTATAGCGCAATGATATAATAAGTAAAAATATGTTACACCGGCTCTAAAAGTGAAGCGCTCAGATTGTGATAATTCTAACAATCGCTCTTAGTCCTACCCAGACCACCGAGAGGTGTGTACCACTGCCGAGTTCTCGCAAATCACATGAACTGCGCCCTAAAATGTCATTTTATGTTATACAATAGTGAAAACCACAAAATAAAATGCAAAAATACCCTTATCATCACACATCATGCGCAATTAAACTGAATTACATATTTTTTTCTATTTTATTATATTTATTGAAAATAAATAGGACGCCATTTTGACGTTTTTGACTGACTTAGAGAAAAAGACAAGCTTATGCTGTTTAAGAACGAGAGTAACAAAGATAAAACAATGTTTATCAATAAAAGAATGCACGCGCGATTGTCAAATGCTAGTTGTCTCTTTTTTATTTATTAAATACGAGTATATTTATTTTGCCATCTCTTTTACGCATTTTGAAGTATGAAGATAGGCGTATGTCCACTGTCAATAAATTGTAGGTGTATGCTGTGAAGTATTTATTTCGCTCATTTTGTTAGAGTATAACGTATCTTTACTTATATATCATTGGTATAGCGCTGTACGACCGCCTGGCGCGGTACTTCCGGCCCAGCACCGTGCCGCCGTTGCGAGACGTGGCTGATCTAGTCGCGCTGTGAGGTGAGTGCCCACACGTGGGACGGCTGGGCTACGTATAGCGCTGTACGACCGCCTGGCGCGATTCTTCCGACTTATTATGTTTCTTAAAGTACATGACATATTCGATTTTTGTGAAATCATTAATGAAAAGTCTGTTTCGATTGAGCTTACACTAAAATTTCTTTTATGTAAAATGTATGACAGACGAAAAGCAACTTTAATTTTATATTCATTTGGTTCGAATTTCAATAGCTCTAACTGAGTATGGCGGCCAGGACGAGGTTTAGAATAGTTTATTCTCCTATACAGGATGCGTAGCAATATGCCAATTGCTAACGCTCAATCGTGAACCGTGAACGAAACGCTACTGTCTTTGTTGCACGAATAAGAAATAGTAACAGAGAGAAAACTACGCTACTGAGCGTTAGCGATTGACAACTTAGCTCCGTTCACAGGTAAAGGTCGCGTCCGCACCATTTGTGTTAGGAAATTATAAATTGCTAACGGATTATTTCATCAGTTTGCTACTACTTGCTACGTATTAGTGTCAATCATTAAAAGGGTAGCACTTCTACAAGTTTCACCTACTCTGTTACAGACGCGGTTGGCGACGAACATGCTGCACAGGATAATGGATCTTTCGTCAACAGAGAAATACAATAGAATTAGGCAGGATGGCACATTCTGCAAAGTATATAACATCACTCAAATTAAATTAACGTATTAGCATCTAACCTACAATTTATACTAAATCGCCTTACTCGATCGCTCATACAAATATGAAATCACTAGTGGTGATTTTGTTACTGTACTTGTAACAAACTGCATTGTTTTTATGAATAAATTAATTTAAACTTGCAACAAGCGAGTAACTTTTACAAACGAGTTAGGTGCAAAATTATAAATAAATATCGACTGTATATGTTTAATCACGTCGGTATCTCAGCTAACATATTGCCCGAAGTTAAGCGAAGCGGACGCAGTAGTTTTTCGTGTATGGTTCTATGCTGGCTGATTAAAAATACCAAGTCTTATGTTTACGACAACGCATATAATAGCAATTAAATGATATGGAGCCAAGTGTTTTAAGTGCCAATAGAAATTATTGTCAATGTCGATTTTAGGTAAAAATTACCTATACCTATTTTCATCGAGCTGAACATCTTAAATTATTTATTCGGTTGGCATTAAACCGATATTTTCGTCTAATGTCATCGTAGGCCCAAGTGTTTAATGCTGAACCAGGTACCTACACAATTTGCATTTGTGATATCGAATATATTGTATTCAATTGCACCACGGATAAAAAGTTAAGAGCGTTAAAAAGCTTCATGCCGTCGACATAAAGCTTCTATTGACCGGCTTAAACCTATTTCGCATCGATGGATTTAGGGACACCCTTATAGTCAAAGTGATTTTGTCCGTGGCCTCGAGCGGCGAACGAACGTTGGAATTGTATGTACCTAGTTTTTTTGTTTCAATAACCTATTGACACCGTTTTTTGTGATATGAGCATAAGCATATTGGAGGAGTATTTTGATGTCACACATATTTTTCATTTCAAAACCTCAGTTTCGAAAATTCTCTAGATATTTAATGCTTTTAACACAAGTAGAATTGATTTGCAACTGTATTTACATTTAATTTCCCATTTCGTTATAGATCAGACTAAAGATACGATTTTTTATTAAATCTACCGGCAAAGAATCGCAATCTGAATCTCTAACGATTTTGCAATATTCAATGCTTACTACCTCTCAAGTAATTCAAAAGAGCGACTTTGTACTGTAATTTAAATAACTGCTTCAATTTGCTGGTTTTCATGGGATTGTTTAAATTTGGTTTGCTAGTTTGTAAGGTAGATGACTGGTAGTATTTTTATACGTAACTTATACTTTGTATTAACTTTCGGTTTTAATTGGTTTAAACGTAGACTTATCCTTTTATTATTGTATACATCGCACAGTGTCGTCGAGGGTAATTTCAGGTCCGTGCATTTAACTAATCGGCTACCCGCTAAAGGGCTGAAATGTTGCTTTTGTTACACTCCGTTTGAACTTAGAAAACCCTTCGGAACACACGCAGGTAATACTGCTGTCCTGCTTTATCGTGTGTCGCTGTTGTAGTCCGAGCCTTTGCTCTCTTTCTTGGATCCGAAGGGTTTTTTAAGTTCAAAGATAATGTACTCGTTCGCATTCATACAAAGGATTGTAAAGTTGATAGGATGTCAACGTAATAAAAAGGATGGCAAAATACCCAATAATAAAAGGAACAGCTATGTTTAAAACAAATGAACATAAAAACTAAAGACACTTGGAATGACTTTGTGTCTTACCGACTCAGTTGTGACGAGTTCGGGTCGTCTTGTATCCATGTATTTAATTTGGTATAAATTATCCTAACAACTATTTATTTGATGTTTTGATTAAAATCGAATTGGATAGTAATAATTATTATATTATGTATAGTAATTTTGTACCGCCTAAATTTTAGTCAAAATAAAAATGTAACCATTATTTAACCTTAGTTGTCTAAAATTGTAAATATTATTTAAATTTGTTATTTTGTGTAAAATATACATATAAGTAATGTAATTATTTACATTACATTTATAAGATTAATATTTTAACTGAAAGGTTAGTCTGTCCTCGGTTATCGTATCGACTACCACGCTATGACACAAATGTTTGCCAACGTATTTTAACGGAAATATCCGAATCTATCCTTCCTTTTCGTTTTTTTCCATATTTTTTTTAATATTAAAATTACAAATTGTTATTATTTCTTACTTATGTTCTCTACCTTGACATATCTTGTATTTCTTACTTTTATTTTGTATAATACTTATTGACTGCAATATTTATCTACACCCTTTTTGTGATTGTGTGCTCGGTTATGAATTGAAATAAAAAAATAAAACGTAGATTTTTAAAATTTGTAAAATAAAAAATGTGTAATATTTGGCCATATCAAATGCCATTGTATATCCACAATCCCAATTAATTTGGGTTAAAAAACACAATGCAATGAATACTGAAGTTAATTGTGCGAGCAATGCGAATTCGGATATTACCAAGAAAATACGATGGCACATCACATCAGTAGAGGGGTCTGCTATTATGATAAATTACCCTATTCAGACTTTATCATATCGTCAGCTTGTGGGTTAACTACCAATAGGCGAAAACTAAACTTTCCTTGTGTATAATGTGTATGTCTATGGGAAACTGTTGGAACCACAACTTCTTGGAAGCATTTTCTAATACAATTTGTATGGGTTTGGTAGTTGGTAGTCGTCACCAATGTTTATTTGACTATCTAAATAAACTATCCAATCATTAACAATTCTTTAATTTATCTCATCCGTTAATATAAATAATACATTCATTCTCGTGGTGACGGCAGTAAGAATAAGAATACATTTGTCACTGCCTCAACTAATCGTGGGTGTCGTAAAAGTTGACTGAGGGGCTGTACAGTAGAGGCATCGTAAGAAGTCGTTTTTGACAGCTCACAATAGTGTAGTGAAACGCTCGATTTTACCGTCGTAAAATTTTCAGTCAAGTGCGAAAGGGCGTTAGATCTGGTACTTGCCATTAAAAAAATTTAATTAATAAAGTGTTCGGTAATCCGAACTAAAAAAGTGTTTGGTAATCTTACTTAGAATCATTAGCAGGCAGCGAAACTTTGGTGCCGGTGACGTCATAATGACGTAAAGTAGCATTTAGGCAGGATGTTTTATAGGACGGATAGGACGTGACCTATAGAGGAAATAGCAGCCACAACCTCTGTTAGCGAGAGATAGTAACTAGTGTCAAAACCAGTGTCAAAATTAAAAATCAAGTTCAACAATTAATAGCAGTAGGTAATCGGTGTCCAAATGTAATGCCAGGTCAAATAGTATCGGAGTCTGATATACAATATACGTAGGTAGTTTCACTTGGTAGTAATGTCAATGCAGAACTGGCAGTGGTTGAGACCATGAGCTTGGACGCGAGTTTGCCAGCCTGCAGCGATCCACTCCCAACCCACGTTGGTAAACTTGCGTGCTAGCTCAGAGGGCAATGTAGGTATGCCAAATAGAGAAATGCCGTATATACAGTATATAAAGTCACTAAAACCATTTATTAAAATCAGAGCACATCTAGGTGACAACGTAGTGGTACATACAGTCGTGGCCAGATAATTAGGAACAAGATTTTTTTCCCCATACAACTGCCTGCAAACAGGGCTTTGCAAATTTGATAATAATTTAAGAAATAATTGACCATTTTTGTTTATTAATATCAGAACTTATCTATGATTAAATAAGGTATACTGGAACGTATTGCAAAGTTCCATAAAATACCTATCTAGAAAAATATGGACCACCCCATAAACACTTCAACCTAATTAAGAACAAAATGTATGAAATCGTTCCTAATTAAGTTGAAGTGTCTATGGCGTCATCCATATTTTTCAAGTTACGTATTTTTTAGAACTTTGCAATACGTCCCAGTATACCTTATTTAATCATGGATAAGTTCTGATATTAATAAAGAAAAATGGTCTAATATTTTTTTAATTATTATCAAATTTGCAAAGCCCTGTTTGCAGGCAGTTGTATGAGAAAAAAAATCTTGTTCCTAATTATCTGGCCACGACTGTAAATTATTATTCTACGAAATATAAAATTATACGTGATTTTATAACAATTTTGACATTTATCTGGTTGTCAAGTTCAACACAGTCTGTAAAGCCGCGTATCCACCGGGCACACGGGCTCGCGAGGACCTGTCGAAACCATAACAAACTTTTAGAAAATATGTGCGTACCTACTACTATAGCAATTATTCGTACCTCCATAAAAAAGGTTTACTTATTTATTTCGATTGACGTATCGATAAATTGCAGCAACAGTAGTAACATCACTATTCTGTACAGGCAACAATGAAGTTTGACATTTGCTCCATTATACTAACTGTCAACATTTACAGAACTTCATGTGCAAACAAACGTCAAAAACGACTTCTTACGATGCCTCTACTTTAGTGTCATTGAACATTTATTTATTGAAGATTGATGATAAGCATCATCATCATAGTTGATACTACTGAGATCGTCAATTCGCTTACCAAACATTGCGATTATGGGCAAATACCTCCAACTAGTATTCCTACATTGGCGTTACAAAATGTTATATAACATTATCTTTCTCTCTTTGACGACTTAGCATTCTAAAACATTGTCATTGTTACACTTTGTTTTACAACGTTATACAGGGTGGTCCAAACCTTGACGTCAAAAATTTTTTTTTAGGTTCCCTACGTCATGGGCTATCAGAATATACCCCATGTATGTTAGCCGATTTTTTGTAGTTTTCGAGTTATGAATTTTTGAAAAAAAATTTTTTGAGAAATTCTGGAATGAAGAAATTTATTGATAAAAAACAAACTATTGGGTTTTTAATATTTTCTTTTTGTAACAGTATTACTACAGATAAAGCATTTAGTGACAAAAAAATTAGCGTCCTCACTTTGATACAAGTAGGATAAAAACCGGCCATGTGCGAGTCGGACTCGCGCGCGAAGGGTTCCGTACCATTATCAATTTATTATTAAAAAATACAATTAAATCAACCTACCTCAAAAACTATAAGAGATAATTTAATCAAACCAAAAATCGTTGATAGAGTTTATTAATGTGCATAACATATATTTTTTTTAGAATTTTATATCGTTCAGTTTAAAAAATAGAGGGGGGGGGACACATTTTTAGACTTTGAGAGCTGATATCTCGAAAACGATTTGCTTAAATAAAAATGAGATTTATAAACCTTCATATCATTTTCAAAGACCTTCCTATTAATACCCCACACGCTTATATACAACAAAAAAAATTTTTCTATCCCTCAGTTACATGTATGGAGGGCCCCCACCCCAATGGTTTTTTTTACAATTTAGTATCAAAATCCTGTAGCGGTTCATACAACACATATCCTTACCAAATTTCGTTACTGTAGCCTTTATAGTTTCCGAGTAAATCGGCTGTGACAGACGGACAGACGGACAGACGGACATGACGAATCTATAAGGGTTCCGTTTTTGCCATTTTGGCTACGGAACCCTAAAAAATACCAAATTCAAAATTTTACGTTAAAATGCATCGAAATAGCATTAATGTACGTAAATAAAAAAAATAAAACATATCCCAAGGATTTTTGGTAATGTAAAGAGTGCCCTAGACCTCAAACCTTCGTAAAAGCAAAAAAAAAGTGATACTTAATAATGAGGATTTTTCGGAGTAGTCGGTCAAAAGTTTTTTTTTTAAGTTTATTTGACCGACTATTCCGAAAAATCCTCATTATTAAGTATCACTTTTTTTTTGCTTTTACGACAGTTTAAGGTCTAAGGCAGTCTTGACATTACCAAAACTCTTTGGGATATGTTTTTTTTTTATTTACGTACATTAATGCTATTTTGATGCGTTTTTAGTGTAAAATTTTGAATTTGGTATTTTTTTATCCTACTTGTATCAAAGTGAGGACGCTAATTATACAAAAAGAAACTAGTTAAAAAACCTAACAGTTTTTTTTATTAATAAATTTCTTCTTTCCAGAATTTCTCAAAAAAAATTTTTCAAAAATTCGTAACTCGAAAACTACAAAAAATCGGCTAACATACATGGGGTATATTCTGATAGCTCATGACGTGAGGAATCTAAAAAAAATTTTTTGACGTCAAGGTTTGGACCACCCTGTATAACAGAAGTAACATCCCAGGGATAACGCGTCCTTACATAATACATACATACACATAGGTAAGAGGAGAGGCCTATAGATGTCGATTTCTAAGAATGAATATTTGACAGTTTAGAAATGAGCCTTTTACGTATGACGTTAAGACTATCGGAAAAATGGTGCGTCTAACCCTCATATTAATAAAGACTATGTCAAAGTTCATTCTTAGAAATTGGCAACTATAAGTCCAACCAGTGGACTGAAATAGTCTGTGATGAAATAAAAGACAAGTATTAAATATAATAATTTATTATTCTCATACATGATTGTTATCAGTCATTGCGACAACACGGCGTGCCTACAGTTTGAAAATATAGTCCTTCTGTCATGATATGTTCCCGAAACTGGTTCGTACTATCTGTCCTGATACTGGAATATAGCGAACACATAAATAACATCTAAAGCTCATTAGTTACATCTGTTTGAGATTCTATTATGCGAAGACTTGTAATCTGATGTGATTACATAAAGTTAACCCTTTCGCCGCCAATGACTTGATATGAAGTCAGAACATTTGGTGCCCCACACGCCCACGACTTGATATATCAAGTTACAAAATTCAAAATAAAATGCACCTTAATTTGACAATACAAACTTTAAAGTAATGTGCAATTTTTTGCTTGGTGTGGGTGGCACGCTGATTCTTTTTAGACGTGGCAATGAAAAGGTTGAATGTGTGCCAGTGGCCATCTTGTAAATGATCTACTGCTAGGAATAAATGACGAACCATCAAACTGTGCAATATTAGCCGTCGGCCAGCTACGGACTAGCGGGAACATCCATGCAACCCGTTTGCCCAATACTAAATCATGTCGCAATATAATAAACTAGCGCGCGATATAAATACTTTTAAATCTTTAATGATTATAAAAACTCAATAATCTTCTATGATAGAAAATAATATCTATGCTTAAGCAAAATAAGTACCTATTCTAAAGAGTTAAAGTGTATAAATAAAGAAATATTTGGTTAATCGCTCTGAACCACCACCGAGTGGCAGCAGACATCCGCGACTGCTGCGCGGCCGGAGACTCGGATTCATTGATCGATCTCTATTACAGGTCATTCATAATCAATATGCATTTAACATATTTAGAAGTCATGCCTTCAAAATATTTATCATATCAATGTAACCGAGACCAGCCACCGATGTACAGTAACACGAACGGCATCGAACGCCGCTCGTGTAGTCAAATTCATTTTAACAAAATATAACAATCTGATATATAAATAAATGTAAACGATTTTGCGATGTCAAAAAACTTGTGTACAATTCTATGAAACATAACAATGTCAAGATAAATGTGGACGAAAAGGCTTATAGTGATAAAAGTATAAATATACATAGTGCTTGTCCACCATGGAAACTTTGATGCTGATCCGTCCGCGCCGTTGCCCAATTATAGCCAGACATTAATACTACAAACAATTTCATTCGTCGCCTATAAGACGGAATATAAGGGCAATTAAATACTGATTTCATAACAACCACGTAATAAAGTAATACTTTAACATAAGGTAACAAAGACAACAGAGTACCGGCTCGGCGTGGACAACGGCGCGTGCGGCGGTAACATTGACTAGACATAAATAATACATAAACGATGTCTGCTGCTTAGCTAAAGAAAAAATGTAAATAAAGATAGATATTAACTACTGCTGGTAAGTCCATCGTTTAAGTACATAAAAAGGCTACGATAAAAGCTAATTCATACGATAGTCTAAAACGATAAATGCAAGGCTATGGTCCTCGGGCGAGCCCGCTTTGAGCTATGCATAAACAAATTATACTAGTAATGTTAATATTGCAAACCAATTCACTACGCATCTCGACGGAGATCTCACAGATAACCTACGAAGTATACTTGGAGGTTACCGTATCAACTAGAACTATAATATCTAATCCAGTAAAAATACCTACGAACTACGGGCGAGTGCCCCTACATGGAACGGTCGAACTAGTCTAGGTCCGGACACTACGACTACGTCGCGCCGAGAGCTGCCTATCACATCCACATACACAACGTAAACAATACCGTAACGAGTCAATAATATTTGTAAATTTCCTCTTAATAATAGAAACGCCGATCGACCGCCGTGAGCAAGAATTGAGCAACCTAGAGACCGGTTTGTTTTTAACGATAAAAATACAAAGTTAAACAGATACAGGCGAGAGCTCGGGGCCGGTCGGCGCTGGACAAGAATGGACGCAGCGGCCACGCCGCGGGACGGCAGGACAAACCAACGGACACTACGCTACAACAAGATGGACGAAAGTCGATACTACTCGGCGGAGGGCCACAAACACAACGACTACCGCCGACATAGAACAGATTACATAGTCTTTTTGCGCACAATGGATGGACACCGATCATTACTTTTAGAAATTTCATTTTGGACGTACTTAAACATTCGTATCGAGTAGAGGATTCCATAATTATAAATATGCGAACCGTACAATTATATTATAAATATGTCATAAAAAATAACTTCGCACGGTTTTATCGATAATTCCTGTTTCGACACGATAATAATAGTAAAATCTGCTTCGCAAGGGATACATCGCGCGACATAACAACGGCGATAAATTCATTCGCGTAATAAAAATACTTCGCGACCGTACAAAAATACTCGATCAACATCAATTAGACGGCGCAATAGATACGAATAGGAGGAAATTCGATACCAGTCGGCGACGCGACGCGAACAACAACAACCGCCACACATTAACATCAGTCAACTTTCATTTAACACCAACCATTCATGGAGGAGCTCCGGCGACGCCGACGCCCTTTTTTTCAAAAGCTTGTACACACGGAAGTCTTTATCTAATGAATGGTGTTAATAGTAGATTGTGTCACAAGGGATCAAAATGGTATATTTCCGGCGTGGGCGTATACTGAATCTTGAATGGAGCGACGGATTCCACAATTGAATCCCGACCGTAGGGAGGGATTCTAAAGTGGAATCCTGAGCGTAATGAAGGATTCAAGCGTTAAAGAAATAATTTTGATACCGTGTGACACATACTGCTTTTCACACCACCTATGAGAAAAATAAAAGATATATCACATATTGAATATTTATGCAAATAATCGATTCTGAAGAAATTTTTATCAATTATGAACGTACTGTTTATTTTCATATGTCATTGTAATTTTTTAGGCTGGCAATAAGTCTTTGAACAGAAAAATGCCATTTTGATCCCCGCTAGCCGGGAAGAAAAGTCCCGTATTCGATTAGGTGGTGTGAAAACAGTTTTTCCGCTACAAGCTTTTGAGAATCGGGCCCCAGTAGTCGCCCGGGCGCGCACTCGCTATTGCACAGTTTGACGGTTCGCAGCCGGACCCGAGCGCGCGCCCCGTGGCCGGGGCCCCTCCGCCTAATCTTATCCGTACGGTTAATAAGGTAATTTTATAAAACGTATAAATAATTTAGTCTCCTAAGAACGATTTATAAAAAAGGGGCGCTCCGGGCGGGGCGCCCCGGGAATCACTGATCACTGCACGTGTCCGAAATTTTCGTCGAGTAAATTCGTTTAGAACCAAAGCCCGGACGACGGGTGCAAAAATGAACTTTTCACTAGTGGTTGATGAAATATCGACTATTCTATCGACAATTATTTAATTTGAAATTTATAGATTATACTTATTATGTTTCCCTAGTAGTTCCACTTCTTTTCCAGATATCAAGTTATGTAAGATTTTTGGAATTGAAACCACCAACTTTTTTAGTCTACACATTCTGATATTTCTTGTGAATAATTTCGCCATGAGGATGTAAAAGTAATCTTAACAAATGCACTTTTAACTTTTGAACGATATTCAAGCTGGTTTTTAGACTTTAATTTTGGTTTTGTAACTGTTCTATGGTACTAGGTATATATTATTGACATATTATTGTTTATCAATTTTAGATCGCAATGCCTCTGATTACGTACGGTTGTATAAATTACTGTTGATCAATACATTTCTAATTGATAAAATGTTGGTATGGATGTCGATATTTAACTAAGCACTAGTGGCAAGTGCATTTTTGCTCCCGTCATCCGGGGTTTGTTTAGAACGCGCTCGATAGCACAATAAAGGTGAGTTCTCTTGCCGAGGTCAGCGCATATTGGGCGCGGACCGCGAGGCGGGCAGACGACAGGCCCTCGGCGGGCGCTCCAGCAGCGCTCTTAGGGCTTGGGCGGCGGCCTTGAGCGCGAGCACGAGCCGCTAGAAGTCGCGGCCGCGCGTTCGTGTCGGGCCCGCCGCCTTCGGCACGCGTCGGGTGCGCATCTCGCGGTCCACCTGCAAGTACACGAATGTAAAAAAATTTTTTTTTTTATGCTATAGGTGGCAAACGAATAGACGAATCGCCTGATGGAAAGCGATTAACGTCGCCCATGGACACCCACAACACCAGAGGCGTCGCAATTGTACACTTATAAGGAGGATTCGACGCCATAGGAGACCATGTTTGATAAATAAAGGAATTTTGAATGTTCACTTTATCAGGGTTATGTCACTTCATGTTTCCGTCGCATCGCTAAAAGTACATGCCGCAGTAACAGAAATCGGTCTGAATCAGCAGTGTATCATCGCAGTGCTTCGAGCGAACACATGCACGTGCCTTTTCCAAAAATTGTTATGCCTAAATACTTACAGCCGTATTCATAAAAATTCCTTAATGGAGGTTTGATCTGTTCATTAACTAATACACTGATTAAGCCTAATGAACTGTTTATCTAAATGTTGATTCATAAACGCTCACTAAACCTATATTAACTAATAAGCCGTTAATTTACCGATTGGATTTCTTATGTTGCCGTCTTGACAAATATGGCTCAAAAATGTAAGCACATCACTACTTTTTTTTAAAATTTGACAGCCTATGCTCGGATGGCGCCATTGTTATGTTAGTGGAAATTGCAAACTTTATGTTACGACTTGCAATTTTATGATGTATTTCATTCTTAAAAGTGAATTCAAGGATACGAAATGAAAATTGGACCGTAGAAGATAAGATACGTAAAAAACATGTGATTTAATTATGCTCTGTACGGACTTATAACAAGTTTATGAAATTATTACCTACTTGTAACTTTTAAACGATTTTTATTACGCATGTTGCTATAAGAATTAGCAAAAGAAAGTGTTTTGGATGGAAAATAAAAACGCGGTAAGTCATTCTTTGTATTCATGTGTAGGTATGTGCATCGAGTTTTAAGGTTATTATTGCATATTGGTAGGCTATTATATTTGTTTTTCTGTGAGACACTTCCTTACTTTGCATACCTACATTTCATAAATACATGTTCATTTGTGCTAAATCAAAAAGTAATGATAGTAGGTTTAATGTTGTAATCAAGTATTTGGAAAGCTTAAGTTCGAAGATAATGAAATTAATATTTAGGTACATATACATTGAAATGGCAACTATATGAAAAAGTGGTAGATGGTTTCAACATAATATCCAAAATATAGCACCTATAATAGTTATATTTATACTTTAATTTGATGTATCATGGGTGCAAGGGAAGATAGTTTACCCTTTAACAGGCAAGACTCAAAACAATCCTGGATTCAAGCCTCTATCCATCCTGTAGTACAAAAAATTATGCTTAAGAAAAAAATACAACAAAAAGACTGTCACAGTGGTGGTTGTTTTTGAGACCTGTGCCCTATCAAGGGTTAAGACAGGATTGCATTTATGCAACATAACAAATGTATTTATAATAAAATTTCATAGATAATAATAATTATGGTTGCTTTATAATCCTTGAAATGTAGCTAATAGATGAAAAGCTACATGGAATGTTATCATATCATACATAAGGCATATCTAACTTAGGGAAAAAAAAGTAGTTTAAAGAAACATTTATTATTATTATTTTGTTTTAGACAGGCAGCTGTAAGCTGATACGTCTAAATCATAGTTCACTTAGCACGTTTTCATTGTTTAAGATAGTTTGTCCAAACGATTTTTAAATTGGTTAACACTTGTAGAGTTCAGTTTGATCATTTACATGTATGTAATTTTTCAGATTGAAATAGGAACTTCAGCGGCAAACAAGTCAGAATTTAGACCAAAAAGCCCCAGCCCGTGGAGTAACATGAGGGGTAGCCTCCGGCCGACCAACTGGCAGAAGCACTGGTGTCTAAACAGTAAGTATCAATTTCTAACCAGCGGTCATGGTCTTTGGGAACAAGTACAAGAAGTTGAAAGGAAATTTTTGTTTATTACTTTTGTAATCACATTGATGACGAATTTATACGAAATTAAATTTTTGTTAATAATTTAGGTAATTTTTTTTAAATTTAATTTCCTGAACATTGATTTGGCTGTATTATTTTGGCTCATTGTACAATGGATGTGTATTGTGCATAATTTAATTAAAAAGCTAGGCATTATGTATTCAAAATAAGGTTTATTAGTTTTGCCTTAACAGGCACAAGTTTACAATGTCAAAATGCAACTATATACTCTAATCAGTTGTTTTTATTTTCAGAATTTGATGCCAGAATGTGCACAGCTGACAGCTGATATAAATGCTGTAGAGATTCCATACAGCTGCATAAAATCCTGATCAAAAATGCAGGGAGCATGAGAATGTCATGGACAGAATCCATATTTCTAAGAGTATTATTGTCATAGTTATATTTCATTCACTGGATTGTTAAATTTTTTGACTTTAAATATATATTATTTTTTTATTACATGCAAGTTTCTTTGATTGCCTATTTAAATCCCCTTAGTAGAGAATTCAACCAACTGGAGTGACCATTGACAGGCTTTCTTTTCTACCAAAGCATATGAGCATACTGTATGACTGTTTATTGTGTTCTCTGGTTAGTTAAATGCTCCAATATAGAGCTATATGTAAGTACCATAGCTAATAATAACTGCTAAGTTGGTGTGCTTGTATGCCTCTCGAAGAACCTACATATTTTTTATTCACACACACATCATCAGCCTATTTCAGTCCACTGCTCGTAGGCCTCTCCTATTAACTGTGCGTATAGACGCATTAGGAGGTAAATGCCCATAATCGCCACGTTGGCCAAGCGGGTTGGCGATCGCAGTAACGTGTCCACTATGATGACGTTGCTGCCCATCATCAATCTTCTATCAAATAATAGTCCTTAGTCGACTCTTACGACACCCACACAAAGAGTTGGGGTGGTGACAAATGCAGGTATTCATACTGCCGTCACCACACGGCATTTTTAATCGGCTGCTGTTAAATATACTGTCACGGAAATTGGTTCACGTAAGTACATTCATTTTCTTAATATATCTGATGGCGACTTCACCACTTAGGGAGTCTGAAATAATTTTCTGCACCGTGTATAGGTTAAATTAGATATGTATTTCTACGCATGACGACAGTTGCGTAAAAGCTTTTTTTAACCACTGACATACTTTTTGTAGCTGTAGCTATATGTTGTTACTCTTATTTTACATTGCAAAAGATCCTAAAAATCAATGCATGTGAATGTATAATCAAGAATAAGAAAAACTTGGCTGATTAGCTCAAACCTTCGGCCAGGCGCGGATCCAGTTAAAAACATCTCGACTTGCGCTCATGTCAAAAACAGTTGTTCGATATTCTGGCCGCCATCTTGTAAAATAAGGCTTAATGAGGAGATAAAGTAGGGTGCACGAGCTCGTAACTTGAGCATGAGATAATGAACTGTTGAGGGACTGATTAGCGCTATTTGACGTTTATGAATAACGTTTTTTGACATCCGTCTCTGAAGGACCCTTCAACAGTCCTCTAACTTTTTATGAATACGGCTGTTAATGTATTGATTAAATTTTATTTGAATTTTTATTATATCCATTATATCGGATACCTATCAATTATCAGGATTGACTCGGCAGTGTTACGAACGCAACAATGAATTTAGTCTAGACTCTCCTGCGACTTTCCTCTCTTGCGACTCAAGAACTCCCTCAACGTGAATAAGAACAATTGAATAAAAAAACAACCGACATTTTGAATTTGTTCATCCGAACGTTGAAAAAGTACAGAAAACCGTAAAAAACGGCCGCCGTTTTAAATTTCTTTACCTTTGATCCGACCTTGAATTATTTCGTAAAATGGTAATTAACAAACCACGAAAAAAAGTTGATTGTCCCATCTGGAAATTTCCACTCCTCTCAAAAAGCCAGAAGTAAAATCCCGGCTATATCCCCTCACCTCCAACTCCTCGAGGCGCTGCGTGAGCGCCAGCTTCTGCTGCACGGCGAGCCGCAGCAGCTGGTTGAGCGTCTTCTTCTCGTCCTCGGCGCCGGCCAGCGCCTGCGTCAGCTCGTCCACCTGCGTCCCGTACTCCTATACCCCCCTCACCTCCAACTCCTCGAGGCGCTGCGTCAGCGCGAGCTTCTGCTGCACGGCGAGCCGCAGCAGCTGGTTGAGCGTCTTCTTCTCGTCCTCGGCGCCGGCCAGCGCCTGCGTCAGCTCGTCCACCTGCGTCCCGTACTCCTATACCCCCCTCACCTCCAACTCCTCGAGGCGCTGCGTCAGCGCGAGCTTCTGCTGCACGGCGAGCCGCAGCAGCTGGTTGAGCGTCTTCTTCTCGTCCTCGGCGCCGGCCAGCGCCTGCGTCAGCTCGTCCACCTGCGTCACGTACTCCTCGCACCGCGCCGCGAACATTGCGCGGAGACCTGCGTCACAAGAACACCATTATAATTGTGCTTAGGTCAAATATATTAGATCGATAATCTAAGTATAGTTAAATTATCGAGAA
This sequence comes from Thaumatotibia leucotreta, assembly GCA_025490895.1. Lineage (NCBI taxonomy): Eukaryota > Metazoa > Arthropoda > Insecta > Lepidoptera > Tortricidae > Thaumatotibia > Thaumatotibia leucotreta. Next base: position 74,609 of record JALPQI010001264.1, on the reverse strand, counting down.
GATGGAATTGCATTTGTAGTGGTGTTACGAAAGCAACACTTTTAAAGTGAACCTTGTGTCTTTACAATTAGGTTTACTATTAGTCGAATAATGCCAATACATGAGTCGATAAAACATACGCAATAGCACACAATACATTGTAAATACGCGATACCACTACATATGCAATTGTATCTTCTCGATAATTCAACTATATTCCCCGATTTCCCCATAGAATTTAAATTAGCTTGATGGTCTCCAATAACAACGGGTTCCAATTCACTGGAGAGCGTAGCGGCGTCATCCTTGAGTAAGATTGATTTATTTGCGCTAGTTGGACAATTAGGACTTGAAGACAAATTAGAAACCCCCTTTGTGAAGACTATTAAAAACAAAATAAAACCCCAACTCGCCGGAGAACGTAGCGACATCCTTGAAAAATGGCTGCTATTTTGATTTTCTTCAGTTTTAATACTTGTGCTGAAAATCAATCTCTGAGGACCCTATAGGTCCCTGAATGTGTACAACTCACCCTTTGTCATCATTGAGTAAGTCATTACTTCGCGCTAGTTGGTCAGTAGTTATATTAAGACAAATTAAGAACCACAAAGCTGAAGACTATTAAAAAAATAAACCCCAACTCACTGGAGAAGGTAGCGGCATCCTCTTTGAGCAGCCGCAACTCGTTCCTCAGCTTGAGCATCGTCTCGGTGACGATGGTCTTCTCCGTCTCGTACTTGCTCTTGAGATTGGCGAGTGCCACCTCGGCCGTATTCTTGTTGGACTTGAGCACGGTCCGCAGCGTGGCGATCTGTTCGCGCTTGGTCGATAACAGGGATTTGAGCTTGATGACTTGTTCTTGGAGTTCGGCTAACTCGGCGGCGCGCTCTTCAGATTCCATTCCTGGAATGTATAGTTTGAGATTAGGGTCACGTTGAAATTGTTGAGGAAATGCTAAATTAGCTACATTACTTACTATCCAATGTCCTTATGGACTTTGAAGTATGGTACTCGAACGGCACATACTCGAACATCGGTGTTTATTAAATGATTTGTGATGATGATATTTTATATTTGAGACATCTATAAAAAGAGACCTTACTGGCGATGACACTTACGTCACTCGACATCGCATTTGTTGCATTTGATAACGACATAAGCACCGTCAACGATAACATTTGATAAAGTACAAAGTTACATTTATTTGTATGGAATTAGTTAAATGAAATATTACGCAATATAGGTAAAAAATATTTCAATGAACTGCCAATATCCAAAATAATATTCGTATCCAAAAACTGAGGTGGATATCAAAATTTATGACATATTTAAAAACAAGAAAGTTTCGTTCACGCTGGTCTGTCAAGCATGCTAAACCACAGTTCACTACATACTCACTAACTACGTTGGGTAACTAACTACTTTGTACCAAAGAGTTTTCATTGTAATAGCTGTAATGACTGTGCTTCGAATATCGATGCCAACAACGTACAGGGTTCTAAGTTCTGAAAATAACCTTCAGCACTTTGCATCTTATACGTTGCTGTTATCGATTTGTCACCTGATGTAGAATATCGTTAGTACGGTAATATATTATTAGGTCACTGCTTGTGCTACGAGAGCTATAGAAGAATATATGGAAGCGTAGAGTCGCCATCAGATATATTGGAGCGGCCAGGACGCTCACAAATATCTGAACAGACGGTGTCACGGTGTTAGTGCAAGTTCAAATATTTTTAACCAGCGTGGCCGCTCCTATACATCTAATGGCGATTGTAGCATTTGCTGTATGTATCAGCTAACAAATTAAACAGTTTGTTCACTCTATTACAATCAAATACTCTTTGATTGTACTGAAATAAAAGCTAAATTCTTACTATTACAACTATTTCACATAATATAATGCAGCAGCAACTGCCGCAGAGAGTCGCCCACGCTACTCAGCATGTTAGAATGCGGCACGTCTCTGTATTGGACGCTCTGTTTCATTGTGTTTTTCCACGCTGAATGGAAATTCACAGGTCTTGTCACAGGTTTCCTTATTATAGGCTTATTGTATGTGTTAAGGTTGAATTTAGAATAGCAATTCGATCTCCAAGGCTTTTCTGATTCGAACTGGTTGTCGATGGAGTTCTTGTTGCTATTAGACATGTGTTCGAAGTAGTCGGTGATTTTTTTCACCCGACCGATGCCTTCGTAGTTCTCGCAGTATTCATAAGCTAGTCTCTTCTGTAGTTTTGGTATGAGGTGTGCTACTTTTCGTTTCGTGTCTCCTAGTTTGAGTTTGACGTTGTTTTGTTCCTTGGCTTTTTTAATGGAATTCAAGGAACAGTTCTTTTGTTTGTTTGGATCTGGTTGGGAGCCTGGGAGGGAAATATTAGTAGCATTAGGTTATGAGGAGTATATTGTATAACAATTTAAATGTTATAATTGTTATGTAACTGTGGAAGTTTATTTTTAGTAAACGAGGTGGAAGACTTTTAAATTGTTATACAATAGATCCAAGTTAATTCGGATGAAAACATAAAAAAAGGTAGGAAAAAATATTTAAAAGGTGATTTCAAGAAAATATAGGATGTTATATCGAAAACAAAAATATCGACGTCGAACTAGCTTAAATCGATCGAGCGAGCGTCGGCTTCATTCTAAACTTGTAAACCTCTAAGGGTGGGTTGCACAAACCAGATTGACGGGCCGATTAACATTACCCACGAGATTCATTAAATTTTTTCCATAGCGGATAATTTAATACTGATAGATGGTTTAGTGCAACCTACTCTTAAGTGCAAGGCCTGAATGTCGTGGCGTGGTGTGGTGCGTCGAGTGTCCAAGAGCTTTAGATGGCGTCGACTCGAGTTACTTGTACACGTTTGCATTTGTTTAACATAGACGCCATCACACGCATCGCTCGAACGTTCACTCTGTTTACACATTCGGTCCTAAGGAAGTCAGCTTCATTCTAAAATTGTAAAAGTTTAAGTGTAAGGCCGTGGTCTCCTATTTAACGCTGTACGCGGCGTCTGATGCTCAATTCCGCTCCTTTCGACGTTTGAATGCAACGCACAGCGTCAGCCGCCGAAAAGGGCGTAGCTTAATAGGAGTTCCGACTGCATCACTAAATTTTTCCAATATTTATCCATGTAAATACATATTGTTTTTATGGTTCTTTTCACTTTTTTGCATACAGCGCATTGAAACATTTAATAGATTCTATTAATAACTCGTCTTTTTCTTTATTAAACTTCGACATTTTGTTTGACGCGCGAGACGACGTTCACGCTGCAACGGTTCGAAAAGCCTAGAGACGCGGCGCACAGCTTTTGAATGCCGCATGCGATGTCTAGACGCCAACGTCGACGTGTGAAAGAGACCACAACAGTACATTTCTATAGTGAGCATTCAGACGCAGCGTACGATGTGGCGAGACGCCGCGTACCGTGTGAAATAGGAGACCACGGCCTAAAGCCCGGGTGGCGCGGCGGGGTAGCAGCGCGTCGAGCGCTTGAGGGATTTGGACGGTGGGCACTCACGCTAGCTTGCATTCCATTATCATAGACACTCCACCGCACGCTCCGCTCTGGCGACTTGCGACCTATTAGTGAATATAGTGTGTCGGCAGGGGGGGGGGGGGAGGGGGGGGGAGGCCCTCCAGTATTATAGTGCAGTTACCGGGCGCGCGGTGGTGGTGGCGGCGCGAGTCCAGCGCGGCGTCGAGCGCGGCGCGCAGGTGTGTGAGCTGTGGGGGGGGGGGGGGGGGAGGGAGGCCCTCCAGTAATATAGTGCAGTTACCGGGCGCGCGGTGGTGGTGGCGGCGCGAGTCCAGCGCGGCGTCGAGCGCGGCGCGCAGGTGTGTGAGCTGTGGGGGGGGGGGGGGGGGGGAGGGAGGCCCTCCAGTAATATAGTGCAGTTACCGGGCGCGCGGTGGTGGTGGCGGCGCGAGTCCAGCGCGGCGTCGAGCGCGGCGCGCAGGTGTGTGAGCTGTGGGGGGGGGGGGGAGGGGGGGAGGGAGGCCCTCCAGTAATATAGTGCAGTTACCGGGCGCGCGGTGGTGGTGGCGGCGCGCAGGTGTGTGAGCTGTGGGGGGGGGGGGGGGAGGGAGGCCCTCCAGTAATATAGTGCAGTTACCGGGCGCGCAGGTGTGTGAGCTGTGGGGGGGGGGGGGGAGGGAGGCCCTCCAGTAATATAGTGCAGTTACCGGGCGCGCGGTGGTGGTGGCGGCGCGAGTCCAGCGCGGCGTCGAGCGCGGCGCGCAGGTGTGTGAGCTGTGGGGGGGGGGGGGGGGAGGCCCTCCAGTAATATAGTGCAGTTACCGGGCGCGCGGTGGTGGTGGCGGCGCGAGTCCAGCGCGGCGTCGAGCGCGGCGCGCAGGTGTGTGAGCTGGTCCAGCAACGTGTCGGCAGCGCGGGCCACGGCGCCGGCGGCGCGGAGACCCTCTAGTTCTCCCGCGGCGAGCGCTAGGGCTTCGTCCTCCACCTCCACAGAACGACCGTCGGCGCCGCGGACTGTGGAACAAAATATGTCTTAATAAACTCCTTTAACTAAACAATACTATAGTTAAGAAAAAACCTACGATACATTTCATCATCATTTGGCCTTGAAAGTCTATTATATCAGACCATAAAAGCAGTGTTAGGAGGGGAGACAGCGTTTCTAGGCCAATACAGGAGCGACAAATACGACCACAACTCTGACAAATATAGTGGGCCTGTGGCGAACCAGTGCCGCACTGATGACGCTTGGCGCGCTTACTAGCGAATGTCTTAAACCAAACATCGTCATGGATTTTACACCCGTCTAATACCAGTTTGCGCCTTTTATCTCTATCCACGGCAAGCTCTTTCCATTTGTGGACCGAGATGTTGAATGCGTGCATATCTCGCTTGGCACAATCTCTATGTCGTAGCATTGGCCAACCAACATTTCTCTTAGCATCAGCTATTCCAATGTTGCTATTCCAATTTGAATAAAGAATTATTTGACTTTGACTTTGACTATGGCACCAAGCATGACACGTCGCGGCAAACGAGAGGGTTACATACGATACACATGCCCCAGCCAGCGTAAGCGTCTCTGCTTCAGCAACGCAAAGAGGCTGGGCAGCTGAGCAATCTCAAGCACCCTTATTCATTTATCGTCGTTGAGATTGCCAATTCCGTTATGTGCACGATTTCTGAAACTGAAAAATCAATCCAAATGACATATGTTTACAGTCTTCTTTTGTCAAATTTGAAATTTACACATAACGGAATTGGCAATCTCAACGACGTTATACGGTTATAATTACCGTCCGTGATGGCGGCGTGTTCCAGCAGCAGTCGCTCCGGCTGCGTGCCGTTGACGGCGCACACGTGGTGGTACATCTGTGATGACAGGGCCCGACCCGCGCCTGGAAGTGTTATTCATTACCGTCCGTGATGGCGGCGTGTTCCAGCAGGAGTCGCTCCGGCTGCGTGCCGTTGACGGCGCACACGTGGTGGTACATCTGTGATGACAGGGCCCGACCCGCGCCTGGAAGTGTTATTCATTACCGTCCGTGATGGCGGCGTGTTCCAGCAGCAGTCGCTCCGGCTGCGTGCCGTTGACGGCGCACACGTGGTGGTACATCTGTGATGACAGGGCCCGACCCGCGCCTGGAAGTGTTATTAATTACCGTCCGTGATGGCGGCGTGTTCCAGCAGCAGTCGCTCCGGCTGCGTGCCGTTGACGGCGCACACGTGGTGGTACATCTGTGATGACAGGGCCCGACCCGCGCCTGGAAGTGTTATTCATTACCGTCCGTGATGGCGGCGTGTTCCAGCAGCAGTCGCTCCGGCTGCGTGCCGTTGACGGCGCACACGTGGTGGTACATCTGTGATGACAGGGCCCGACCCGCGCCTGGAAGTGTTATTAATTACCGTCCGTGATGGCGGCGTGTTCCAGCAGCAGTCGCTCCGGCTGCGTGCCGTTGACGGCGCACACGTGGTGGTACATCTGTGATGACAGGGCCCGACCCGCGCCTGGAAGTGTTATTCATTACCGTCCGTGATGGCGGCGTGTTCCAGCAGCAGTCGCTCCGGCTGCGTGCCGTTGACGGCGCACACGTGGTGGTACATCTGTGATGACAGGGCCCGACCCGCGCCTGGAAGTGTTATTCATTACCGTCCGTGATGGCGGCGTGTTCCAGCAGCAGTCGCTCCGGCTGCGTGCCGTTGACGGCGCACACGTGGTGGTACATCTGTGATGACAGGGCCCGACCCGCGCCTGGAAGTGTTATTCATTACCGTCCGTGATGGCGGCGTGTTCCAGCAGCAGTCGCTCCGGCTGCGTGCCGTTGACGGCGCACACGTGGTGGTACATCTGTGATGACAGGGCCCGACCCGCGCCTGGAAGTGTTATTCATTACCGTCCGTGATGGCGGCGTGTTCCAGCAGCAGTCGCTCCGGCTGCGTGCCGTTGACGGCGCACACGTGGTGGTACATCTGTGATGACAGGGCCCGACCCGCGCCTGGAAGTGTTATTCATTACCGTCCGTGATGGCGGCGTGTTCCAGCAGCAGTCGCTCCGGCTGCGTGCCGTTGACGGCGCACACGTGGTGGTACATCTGTGATGACAGGGCCCGACCCGCGCCTGGAAGTGTTATTAATTACCGTCCGTGATGGCGGCGTGTTCCAGCAGCAGTCGCTCCGGCTGCGTGCCGTTGACGGCGCACACGTGGTGGTACATCTGTGATGACAGGGCCCGACCCGCGCCTGGAAGTGTTATTCATTACCGTCCGTGATGGCGGCGTGTTCCAGCAGCAGTCGCTCCGGCTGCGTGCCGTTGACGGCGCACACGTGGTGGTACATCTGTGATGACAGGGCCCGACCCGCGCCTGGAAGTGTTATTCATTACCGTCCGTGATGGCGGCGTGTTCCAGCAGCAGTCGCTCCGGCTGCGTGCCGTTGACGGCGCACACGTGGTGGTACATCTGTGATGACAGGGCCCGACCCGCGCCTGGAAGTGTTATTCATTACCGTCCGTGATGGCGGCGTGTTCCAGCAGCAGTCGCTCCGGCTGCGTGCCGTTGACGGCGCACACGTGGTGGTACATCTGTGATGACAGGGCCCGACCCGCGCCTGGAAGTGTTATTCATTACCGTCCGTGATGGCGGCGTGTTCCAGCAGCAGTCGCTCCGGCTGCGTGCCGTTGACGGCGCACACGTGGTGGTACATCTGTGATGACAGGGCCCGACCCGCGCCTGGAAGTGTTATTCATTACCGTCCGTGATGGCGGCGTGTTCCAGCAGCAGTCGCTCCGGCTGCGTGCCGTTGACGGCGCACACGTGGTGGTACATCTGTGATGACAGGGCCCGACCCGCGCCTGGAAGTGTTATTCATTACCGTCCGTGATGGCGGCGTGTTCCAGCAGCAGTCGCTCCGGCTGCGTGCCGTTGACGGCGCACACGTGGTGGTACATCTGTGATGACAGGGCCCGACCCGCGCCTGGAAGTGTTATTCATTACCGTCCGTGATGGCGGCGTGTTCCAGCAGCAGTCGCTCCGGCTGCGTGCCGTTGACGGCGCACACGTGGTGGTACATCTGTGATGACAGGGCCCGACCCGCGCCTGGAAGTGTTATTCATTACCGTCCGTGATGGCGGCGTGTTCCAGCAGCAGTCGCTCCGGCTGCGTGCCGTTGACGGCGCACACGTGGTGGTACATCTGTGATGACAGGGCCCGACCCGCGCCTGGAAGTGTTATTCATTACCGTCCGTGATGGCGGCGTGTTCCAGCAGCAGTCGCTCCGGCTGCGTGCCGTTGACGGCGCACACGTGGTGGTACATCTGTGATGACAGGGCCCGACCCGCGCCTGGAAGTGTTATTCATTACCGTCCGTGATGGCGGCGTGTTCCAGCAGCAGTCGCTCCGGCTGCGTGCCGTTGACGGCGCACACGTGGTGGTACATCTGTGATGACAGGGCCCGACCCGCGCCTGGAAGTGTTATTCATTACCGTCCGTGATGGCGGCGTGTTCCAGCAGCAGTCGCTCCGGCTGCGTGCCGTTGACGGCGCACACGTGGTGGTACATCTGTGATGACAGGGCCCGACCCGCGCCTGGAAGTGTTATTCATTACCGTCCGTGATGGCGGCGTGTTCCAGCAGCAGTCGCTCCGGCTGCGTGCCGTTGACGGCGCACACGTGGTGGTACATCTGTGATGACAGGGCCCGACCCGCGCCTGGAAGTGTTATTCATTACCGTCCGTGATGGCGGCGTGTTCCAGCAGCAGTCGCTCCGGCTGCGTGCCGTTGACGGCGCACACGTGGTGGTACATCTGTGATGACAGGGCCCGACCCGCGCCTGGAAGTGTTATTCATTACCGTCCGTGATGGCGGCGTGTTCCAGCAGCAGTCGCTCCGGCTGCGTGCCGTTGACGGCGCACACGTGGTGGTACATCTGTGATGACAGGGCCCGACCCGCGCCTGGAAGTGTTATTCATTACCGTCCGTGATGGCGGCGTGTTCCAGCAGCAGTCGCTCCGGCTGCGTGCCGTTGACGGCGCACACGTGGTGGTACATCTGTGATGACAGGGCCCGACCCGCGCCTGGAAGTGTTATTCATTACCGTCCGTGATGGCGGCGTGTTCCAGCAGCAGTCGCTCCGGCTGCGTGCCGTTGACGGCGCACACGTGGTGGTACATCTGTGATGACAGGGCCCGACCCGCGCCTGGAAGTGTTATTCATTACCGTCCGTGATGGCGGCGTGTTCCAGCAGCAGTCGCTCCGGCTGCGTGCCGTTGACGGCGCACACGTGGTGGTACATCTGTGATGACAGGGCCCGACCCGCGCCTGGAAGTGTTATTCATTACCGTCCGTGATGGCGGCGTGTTCCAGCAGCAGTCGCTCCGGCTGCGTGCCGTTGACGGCGCACACGTGGTGGTACATCTGTGATGACAGGGCCCGACCCGCGCCTGGAAGTGTTATTCATTACCGTCCGTGATGGCGGCGTGTTCCAGCAGCAGTCGCTCCGGCTGCGTGCCGTTGACGGCGCACACGTGGTGGTACATCTGTGATGACAGGGCCCGACCCGCGCCTGGAAGTGTTATTCATTACCGTCCGTGATGGCGGCGTGTTCCAGCAGCAGTCGCTCCGGCTGCGTGCCGTTGACGGCGCACACGTGGTGGTACATCTGTGATGACAGGGCCCGACCCGCGCCTGGAAGTGTTATTCATTACCGTCCGTGATGGCGGCGTGTTCCAGCAGGAGTCGCTCCGGCTGCGTGCCGTTGACGGCGCACACGTGGTGGTACATCTGTGATGACAGGGCCCGACCCGCGCCTGGAAGTGTTATTCATTACCGTCCGTGATGGCGGCGTGTTCCAGCAGGAGTCGCTCCGGCTGCGTGCCGTTGACGGCGCACACGTGGTGGTACATCTGTGATGACAGGGCCCGACCCGCGCCTGGAAGTGTTATTCATTACCGTCCGTGATGGCGGCGTGTTCTAACAACAGTCGCTCCGGCTGCGTGCCGTTGACGGCGCACACGTGGTGGTACATCTGTGATGACAGGGCCCGACCCGCGCCTGGAAGTGTTATTCATTACCGTCCGTGATGGCGGCGTGTTCCAGCAGCAGTCGCTCCGGCTGCGTGCCGTTGACGGCGCACACGTGGTGGTACATCTGTGATGACAGGGCCCGACCCGCGCCTGGAAGTGTTATTCATTACCGTCCGTGATGGCGGCGTGTTCCAGCAGCAGTCGCTCCGGCTGCGTGCCGTTGACGGCGCACACGTGGTGGTACATCTGTGATGACAGGGCCCGACCCGCGCCTGGAAGTGTTATTCATTACCGTCCGTGATGGCGGCGTGTTCCAGCAGGAGTCGCTCCGGCTGCGTGCCGTTGACGGCGCACACGTGGTGGTACATCTGTGATGACAGGGCCCGACCCGCGCCTGGAAGTGTTATTCATTACCGTCCGTGATGGCGGCGTGTTCCAGCAGGAGTCGCTCCGGCTGCGTGCCGTTGACGGCGCACACGTGGTGGTACATCTGTGATGACAGGGCCCGACCCGCGCCTGGAAGTGTTATTCATTACCGTCCGTGATGGCGGCGTGTTCCAGCAGGAGTCGCTCCGGCTGCGTGCCGTTGACGGCGCACACGTGGTGGTACATCTGTGATGACAGGGCCCGACCCGCGCCTGGAAGTGTTATTCATTACCGTCCGTGATGGCGGCGTGTTCCAGCAGCAGTCGCTCCGGCTGCGTGCCGTTGACGGCGCACACGTGGTGGTACATCTGTGATGACAGGGCCCGACCCGCGCCTGGAAGTGTTATTCATTACCGTCCGTGATGGCGGCGTGTTCCAGCAGCAGTCGCTCCGGCTGCGTGCCGTTGACGGCGCACACGTGGTGGTACATCTGTGATGACAGGGCCCGACCCGCGCCTGGAAGTGTTATTCATTACCGTCCGTGATGGCGGCGTGTTCCAGCAGCAGTCGCTCCGGCTGCGTGCCGTTGACGGCGCACACGTGGTGGTACATCTGTGATGACAGGGCCCGACCCGCGCCTGGAAGTGTTATTCATTACCGTCCGTGATGGCGGCGTGTTCCAGCAGCAGTCGCTCCGGCTGCGTGCCGTTGACGGCGCACACGTGGTGGTACATCTGTGATGACAGGGCCCGACCCGCGCCTGGAAGTGTTATTCATTACCGTCCGTGATGGCGGCGTGTTCCAGCAGCAGTCGCTCCGGCTGCGTGCCGTTGACGGCGCACACGTGGTGGTACATCTGTGATGACAGGGCCCGACCCGCGCCTGGAAGTGTTATTCATTACCGTCCGTGATGGCGGCGTGTTCCAGCAGCAGTCGCTCCGGCTGCGTGCCGTTGACGGCGCACACGTGGTGGTACATCTGCGCGAGCGCCTCCGCCGCCGACGACAGCGCCGGCGCAGCTGATGACAGGGCCCGACCCGCGCCTGGAAGTTTTATTGATTTTTTTAGCCGGTGATATACAATAGGCGATAACGTCATAAAGACAATACAGTAACATAATTGAGCATAGTTATGGAATATCGAATCAAGCGACTGAAGCCTGTCATTTTAGTTGAATCTTTCTGTCAAAAACTAACGTTATTATTTTCAGTGACAGACTTCTGTCGCTTGATTCGATGTTCCATAATAATGCCCAATTTTATCGCAGAATAATGAAACAAGTGCAATAATAAGATTTCGCTTTGTTTCGCAAAACAATGCACTAATATTTTATTCATGGTAGTGTGAACAATTCAGCGTCGAAAAACCTGTTTATCGAACTACTGCGACTCTCGGTCTCGGATTCTTCGGCCTCGGCCACGCGGTCGCTGAGCTCGGCGAGCGAGGCCCGCGCTAGCGCCGCCGGGGACGCTTCAGGCAGACATACCTCCGGCCAGAGTCCTGAGCAGGTCACAGTCGGCCTGTAGAGCCGCGGCCCGCACTTCGGCCTCGGCCACGCGGTCGCTGAGCTCGGCGAGCGAGGCCCGCGCTAGCGCCGCCGGGGACGCTTCAGGCAGACATACCTCCGGCCAGAGTCCTGAGCAGGTCACAGTCGGCCTGTAGAGCCGCGGCCCGCACTTCGGCCTCGGCCACGCGGTCGCTGAGCTCGGCGAGCGAGGCCCGCGCTAGCGCCGCCGGGGACGCTTCAGGCAGACATACCTCCGGCCAGAGTCCTGAGCAGGTCACAGTCGGCCTGTAGAGCCGCGGCCCGCACTTCGGCCTCGGCCACGCGGTCGCTGAGCTCGGCGAGCGAGGCCCGCGCTAGCGCCGCCGGGGACGCTTCAGGCAGACATACCTCCGGCCAGAGTCCTGAGCAGGTCACAGTCGGCCTGTAGAGCCGCGGCCCGCACTTCGGCCTCGGCCACGCGGTCGCTGAGCTCGGCGAGCGAGGCCCGCGCTAGCGCCGCCGGGGACGCTTCAGGCAGACATACCTCCGGCCAGAGTCCTGAGCAGGTCACAGTCGGCCTGTAGAGCCGCGGCCCGCACTTCGGCCTCGGCCACGCGGTCGCTGAGCTCGGCGAGCGAGGCCCGCGCTAGCGCCGCCGGGGACGCTTCAGGCAGACATACCTCCGGCCAGAGTCCTGAGCAGGTCACAGTCGGCCTGTAGAGCCGCGGCCCGCACTTCGGCCTCGGCCACGCGGTCGCTGAGCTCGGCGAGCGAGGCCCGCGCTAGCGCCGCCGGGGACGCTTCAGGCAGACATACCTCCGGCCAGAGTCCTGAGCAGGTCACAGTCGGCCTGTAGAGCCGCGGCCCGCACTTCGGCCTCGGCCACGCGGTCGCTGAGCTCGGCGAGCGAGGCCCGCGCTAGCGCCGCCGGGGACGCTTCAGGCAGACATACCTCCGGCCAGAGTCCTGAGCAGGTCACAGTCGGCCTGTAGAGCCGCGGCCCGCACTTCGGCCTCGGCCACGCGGTCGCTGAGCTCGGCGAGCGAGGCCCGCGCTAGCGCCGCCGGGGACGCTTCAGGCAGACATACCTCCGGCCAGAGTCCTGAGCAGGTCACAGTCGGCCTGTAGAGCCGCGGCCCGCACTTCGGCCTCGGCCACGCGGTCGCTGAGCTCGGCGAGCGAGGCCCGCGCTAGCGCCGCCGGGGACGCTTCAGGCGGCGCCGACGCCATCTGTAGCTCGGCTAAGTTAGCGCCGAGAGCGGTAAGTTCTCCGCCTGAGACTCGCCACCACGTCAGCCAGGCTGCCGCGCGGGGGGGTACGCCGTTGCCGCCTTCTGTCTTTTCGTCCTCCTGGAGAAACATATTTAGGTAAGGATTTCGATCAGGGAAATACAGGTTAACACAGAAGAAGAAGAATTCATTTATTTGGTGTAAAAAGATAAACTTAAATTAAAATAAATCTTAAACTAAAAACAACACCAACAGCGCCGAAACATTTAGATAAGGATCGGGAACTACAGGTTAACAATGTTCACACAGCGATTGTGATGAACAAGACCTGACTTCTATGTCAATGACACACATACGTGATCAAAGTAATCTTATTCTCATGCCACTAGCACAAAACAAGTTCATAAAATAGAGCCAGTGGCATAGAAATACGAACGTTTTTGACACAAGTGTTGCATTGCCGGCATAGGAGTACAGGCTTTTCGGTCACACATGCGTGTCAGTGGCATAGAAGTTTTATCAGATAATTTCGATCGGCATAGTATTAGCACTTAGTAAAACAGTACCGGAGGCAAACGTGTTAAATTGGATCAAATAACGTAACGATTCGGGCACGGATATGCGGGAATTGCGTTGCAGCAATCGCTTTATCTGTCCATTGCGCGATCGAGACGTGTAACACGCGGGAATTAGTTAAAATCACACGCAACGATTACAAAATCACGATTGCCGTTTCGCAATTACGCGTGTCCAGAGGCTGTAAGACTACCTTAAATGAGAGCGTTATTGTAATTGGATTATCTATGAACTACAAATGTTACGGTAAATATCGGCTGACAGATATATTATAAACTTCTCGACTTAAAACCAATGTCCCGACTCCTGGGACTGAAAAGCTTTAGGCTGTGGTCTCTTATTTCACTCCGTACGCTGCGTCTGAATGCTCACTATAGAGATGCATTGTTGTGGTCTCTGTCACATGTCGACGTTAGCGTCTTGACGTCGCACGCGGCATTCAAAAGCTGTGCGCCGCGTCTCTAGTCTTTTCGAACTATTGTAGCGTAAACGACGTCTCTCAAAATAGTACATTTACTTAACTTTTTTTTCGGCGAGGGTGAAAGTTGTAGCCCGAGTGAAACGAGGGCGACAATCACTCGAGTTGATGCATAAATCGAGTGATGCATACAATGTTTTTCATCACACTTGCCCACAAAAAAATAAGTTTTAAGAGATAATATTATTAAATGACGTACTGACATTTCTATTACTCCCTAGGGAATTTCACTTTTCTATTATTCCCGCTGCGCACGCAAGCAATGGTGCGCTTAGACAGCAAGTGTGATGAAAAAGTTGTTGCACGTGTAAGGGACGCTTGTGCCGCGGACTGACGCCGATAGACACGGCACATACCGGCTGCGTCTCCTTGTGCAGCGCGGCGAGCGCCGACACGCGCGTGGCGGCGCGCTGCAGGCCGCAGCGCAGCACGCAGGCGCACGCGCTCTCGCTCTCCGCCGTCGCTTGTGCCGCGGACTGACGCCGATAGACACGGCACATACCGGCTGCGTCTCCTTGTGCAGCGCGGCGAGCGCCGACACGCGCGAGGCGGCGCGCTGCAGGCCGCAGCGCAGCACGCAGGCGCACGCGCTCTCGCTCTCCGCCGTCGCTTGTGCCGCGGACTGACGCCGATAGACACGGCACATACCGGCTGCGTCTCCTTGTGCAGCGCGGCGAGCGCCGACACGCGCGAGGCGGCGCGCTGCAGGCCGCAGCGCAGCACGCAGGCGCACGCGCTCTCGCTCTCCGCCGTCGCTTGTGCCGCGGACTGACGCCGATAGACACGGCACATACCGGCTGCGTCTCCTTGTGCAGCGCGGCGAGCGCCGACACGCGCGAGGCGGCGCGCTGCAGGCCGCAGCGCAGCACGCAGGCGCACGCGCTCTCGCTCTCCGCCGTCGCTTGTGCCGCGGACTGACGCCGATAGACACGGCACATACCGGCTGCGTCTCCTTGTGCAGCGCGGCGAGCGCCGACACGCGCGAGGCGGCGCGCTGCAGGCCGCAGCGCAGCACTCAGGCCCACGCTCTCTCGCTCTCCGCCGTCGCTTGTGCCGCGGACTGACGCCGATAGACACGGCACATACCGGCTGCGTCTCCTTGTGCAGCGCGGCGAGCGCCGACACGCGCGAGGCGGCGCGCTGCAGGCCGCAGCGCAGCACGCAGGCGCACGCGCTCTCGCTCTCCGCCGTCGCTTGTGCCGCGCGGACTGACGCTGATAGTTGACTCTGCGGACATATAATTATGTATTATTTTTTATTTATTTACCCCCTTATTCATTAACGTTTGTTAACTTAACAAGCCGCTAAAAATTGTTTGTCCCTTTCGGTCTTAACAAGGTGTCCATAAGAGCAAAAGGGACAAACAATTACTAACGGCTTGTTAAGTTAACAAACGTTTATGAATAAGGGGGTTAATCTTTATTGCACAAAATAAAAATTGTACAAAAGGCGGATTAATGATATGAAGCATTCTCTACCAGTCAATGTATTAACTTAAGACTACCTAAAAGAGACATTTTTAGTTCGAAATTAATAAATTTCTTTAGGATTTTTTAAATAATCACAATTGTAATTTACTTTTAAACGAAAAGACGATTCGGTCCTGCTAGACCTATTAGCACCTTTATCATTGGTATTTCATAATAACATTGCTTCTTTGAATGTGTAGTTCTATATACATATTTAGCGTCAAAGAAAACATAGTCATGAAAAATATACTGAGGAAATAAACAAGAATCGTCCTTTATGAGAGTAAAATCATAACAAACAAATAATCATAGTCAGATTTTCAGTATAAGGGTCAAAATTATTTTCGTTGTCTTGTTTCATACCACTCTGTCACGATTTTAGTTGCTGTTTCGACTCAGTATATAAAAAATACCAGTGCACTTGTATTTCTTTTTCACGCTAGATTTTAATCCATACATCAAAAATTAGAAACAAAACATCATCTCATACAAAAATCACAACTGTGTCACGTTTTTTAGGGACACAAAATAAGACAACGAAAAGAATTGTGACCCATAAATCCGCACTAAATGAGGCACCTTGCGACGAAATCCCCGCGCGCGGTAGTTCGGTCAGTGTAGACTGAACCGGATATGGCACTTCGGCGGGTACTACGTGTAGAAGTAGTACGGGTAGAAGTAGTATGCCTTCTGTGTGCTTTGCCTGGCTCGTCCCGATAAGCCAGCAAAGTGCGTTTGAGTACGAAGAAAGAAGATTAAAGTGTTATAAGAGTATTTATATAAAATTATCGACACAAAATTATCTTTCGGCTTGCCTAAAGGCCCATTTAGACGGTGCGAGTTTCTCGCATGATTTGGGGCGAGAAATCGTATGACATTATCGTATGCGATAATCGACAGGCGAGTATCGTATAAAAATGTTTACATTCATGCGAGAAACAAAAACTCGCCTACGATTATGTCGTTCGATACTCGTGCGGAGATTATCGCCAGGCGAAATAGTTTACACGGGAAGCTGCATTCTAGCGAGATATTTGCTTACGATTTCTCGACTCGTCTAAACGCGTTCTCGTATGACATTTTTTCACGAACGAGCGAGTATCGCACGAATCGGTGCGAACCGATTTTCATACGAGATTTACCTGTCGACTTACAACGTGATTAGTTGCTTATCTTATTATTACCAGCATATTGTTATACAAACTACTTCAATATCTCAAAAAGAGAGTTTTCATTTCGTGCGAATGTATTTTAAATATTTTTAAAATGTTTATTACCGTCATTACTAAACCGATTTTGTTAATTCCTTTTTTATCTGAAAAAAATATGTTTTTAGAAAGAAGACCGATTTCATCTCTTTCATCTGATTTCAGACTTTTATCATTAGCTTTTTATGAAATAACTTCAAGGTCTGATTTTGGGGTTAATGAGGAATTGACAGAACTCCTTAAACGGCATGTGCATTGCGATTTGAGGCTTTTCATATCTAACTTGAGCATTTTCTCGTGGAAGCCATAATTCTGGTGGAGTGGAGTTGGCCTGATGTTGAAGACCATGGAGGGCAAAGAGGAGCAGCGTAATTGTTTCCAGCTTAGTACATGAGCTCGAAATACGATTCTCGCATTCTGATCTTGTTTAGACGGATATGTCCAATCATCACAGGCGAGGCAATTATCGCCTCTTCTCGTGCGATATCGTACAAATAGTTTACATGATACGATATTTTTTCTCGAGCTAGGTACGATAATTGCATCGTCGAGGCGAGAAACTCGCACCGTCTAAATGGGGCTTTATTCTAATGGCCTAGGCACGCCACTGTCGGCGAGTAGTATCATCTGGCAGTATGGCGATATGAGTAGTAACTAGTAACTCACGTTCTCGTTGTGGGCCTGCTCCAGCTGTTTCTCGAGGCGCGACACCTCGTGCAGATGCACCTCGCTGAACAGGTCGGCGCGGCAGTTCGATCAATGTAGGCTGAACCGGCTGTACCGGACATGGCACTTCGGCGAGTAGTATCATCTGGCAGTATGGCGATATGAGTAGTAACTCACGAAGGATGAACAATACTGCTTTGCTCTTCCGCGATACAGAATGTGTAGCTAATTAGTGTAACCCGCTATAATTACTTGCGTATTTTTTGCATGCAATTAATTTTCCACCCTCTCGCCGCAAAAACAAATACGCAAATAACTATAACAAACCACCACCAATAACACTATACTCAATAGTATAGTATAGTACCAATAGTATAGTATAGTACTCAATAGTATAGTATAGTGTTATTGGTGGTGGTTTGTTATAGTTATTTGCGTATTTGTTTTTGCGGCGGGAGGGTGAGAAAATTAATTGCATGCAAAAAATACGCAAGTAATTATAGCGGGTTACACTAATTAGCTACACATTCTGTATCGCGGAAGAGCAAAGCAATATTGTTCATCCTTGAATATGGACTTCCGCAAAGTAACGCCTGATTCAATTAATTAGTAACTCACGTTCTCGTTGTGTGCCTGCTCCAGCTGTTTCTCGAGACGCGACACCTCGTGCAGATGCACCTCGCTGAACAGGTCGGCGCGGCAGTTCGATCAATGTAGGCTGAAGCGGCTGTACCAGATATGGCACTTCAGCGAGTGATCATCTGACTTATGACGATATGAGTAGTAACTAGTAACTCACGTTCACGTGCCTGCTCCAGCTGTTTCTCGAGACGCGACACCTCGTGCAGATGCACTTCGCTGAACAGATCCGCGCGGCAGTTCGATCAATGTAGGCTGAACCGGCTGTACCAGATATGGCACTTCGGCGAGTGATCATCTGACAGTATGGCGATATGAGTAGTAACTAGTAACTCACGTTCTCGTTGTGTGCCTGCTCCAGCTGTTTCTCGAGGCGCGACACCTCGTGCAGATGCACTTCGCTGAACAGGTCGGCGCGGCAGTTCGATCAATGTAGGCTGAACCGGCTGTACCAGATATGGCACTTCGGCAGTATCATCTGACAGTATGACGATATGAGTAGTAACCAGTAACTCACGTTCTCGTTGTGTGCCTGCTCCAGCTGTTTCTCGAGACGCGACACCTCGTGCAGATGCACCTCACTGAACAGGTCGGCGCGGCAGTTCGATCAATGTAGGCTGAACCGGCTGTACCAGATATGGCACTTCGGCGAGTGATCATCTGACTTATGACGATATGAGTAGTAACTAGTAACTCACGTTCTCGTTGTGTGCCTGCTCCAGCTGTTTCTCGAGACGCGACACCTCGTGCAGATGCACTTCGCTGAACAGGTCCGCGCGGCAGTTCGATCAATGTAGACTGAACCGGCTGTACCAGATATGGCACTTCGGCGAGTGATCATCTGACAGTATGACGATATGAGTAGTAACTAGTAACTCACGTTCTCGTTGTGTGCCTGCTCCAGCTGTTTCTCGAGACGCGACACCTCGTGCAGGTGCACCTCGCTGAACAGGTTCGCGCGGCAGTTCGATCAATGTAGGCTGAAGCGGCTGTACCAGATATGGCACTTCGGCGAGTGATCATCTGACAGTATGACGATATGAGTAGTAACTAGTAACTCACGTTCTCGTTGTGTGCTTGCTCCAGCTGTTTCTCGAGGCGCGACACCTCGTGCAGATGCACCTCGCTGAACAGGTCGGCGCGGCAGTTCGATCAATGTAGACTGAACCGGCTGTACCAGCACTTCGGCGAGTAGTATCATCAGACAGTATGACGATATGAGTAGTAACTAGTAACTCACGTTCTCGTTGTGTGCCTGCTCCAGCTGTTTCTCGAGACGCGACACCTCGTGGAGGTGCACTTCGCTGAACAGGTCGGCGTGGTGCTCGCCCATGGCGGCCGCCAGCTCCGAGTTGGACGCGCCGGGGGACCCTTCTTCGGACCCGCCTTCTTCGCCCATGCCTGTTCAGTATAAATGATAAGTGTATGACATAGGTAAGGGAATGAGCAGACGAATTGTAGTGTAGCCTCAACCTATTCAATCCTGTATAGCCGCAACCTAATTGTAACTTGATTTCATTCCTAATAAGGAACCTAAATTAAAGCCATAAGACGTTGGGCTCAGATTACTGTAATGCCAGCTACTTCCTAGGAACACACACGCACCTTACATTGACCTGCAACCTTACATGGTTATCCCTTCTTTACTTAATGCATATGACTTTAGTATAAAAAGCCTTGTTTCACAAACAAATATATTCAGTTTTACCTCAGACTTCGTTGTATCATTTACAACGTCAAACCACACCTCAGAATCTTCTGTTACCTGGTACAGCCTTAGTTCGTTAGAGCGACATAAGAGCGTGTCTTATATTTTATAAGATGCCATTGACAGTGACTGTCTACTGTCTAGGTCATAAGAGTGGATTCAGAAGAGTTGGCACGAATGCAATAAATGAAATGAATGGCATCTGACATTGTGTGTATGCAGTCTTGCCATGTCAACCTTTTGACATCCACACATACGTACCAACTCCTATAATCGCAAATGGACAATTGGACACCTACAACATCAGCGGAGTCGCGCCACGACCTTCAATCGTATTAAAAAAAAAACAATACACCTGTTATCATTATTCGCGGCGCGATCGGCATTGAGCAGAAGAATTCGAGAAGAAATCACTCGATATCCAGCTAAAATTCTTTGCGGCGAACTTTCGGTTTTGGCCTGCAGTTAACTGTAGCTTCGTATCCACTAGAGCAGTGTTTTTCAAACTTTTTGGTGTCACGGCCCTTTTAGCCACTCAATTTTTTTCGCGACCCCCCATACCTCATTTCTACAACAAGTATAAGAAATTTAGAACGCACCTTTCGATTCACTCAGTTACATATTATGCATTTTAGAACGCAACCTATATTTATTTATATGGGTAGGTAGATTCTGTTTATCAATCTACCCATTATTTTTCCTATCACGGGAGCGACATATTTCGAATTGTATGCGAAGATATGGATTCACTTCATCAAAACCTACTCAATCACACAAAAGTAAGATGGCTTTCGAAAGGAAAGGTTTTGACACGCGTCATTGAGCTTAAATCAGATTTTTTTTATGTTTTTACAAGATAACAAAGTTAAGTTTGGCTATTTATTAATATTAATTATAAAGTAGCATATCTTGCTGATATCTTCGAACATTTAAATATTATGAACGCAAGTATGCAAGGTAGGGACGAGAACATAATTACAGCAACAGATAAAGTGAACGGATTTCTCGCAAAAATTGATTTGTGGATAAGATCTTCTTTCCCTTGCATGGCTAAAATCATCCAAGAAATATCTTCAGATGTCTCCGTGAACATAGAAATTCATATTCCTGTTATGGTGGAGAGCTTGCAAAGTTTAAAAAACCAACTCTTAAGTTATTTCTCAAACGAAACATTGATTGGTGATGGAAAAAGTTGGATTTTGAATCCTTTTTTGAATAAGTCCGTTGAGCTGGCTGATCTCAATACCTCGGTGAAAGAAACACTTTTGGAACTTGCATCTGATAGAATGCTTAACACATTCGCTGACAGTGAAAGAGTTAAGCTGCGTTAACCAACCATACAAGCACCCCGCCTGTCGACGTAGTGTCACCGAAAGCGTTAAGTTTGAGTTCGTATCCATTTCAATTGGTGCGTTCTGGGTAAAAATAATGACAGAATATCCAAATTTAGCAAAAGAGGCCCTTGAAGTTTTGGTCCCATTTGCTACTTCATATTTATTCGAGCTGACGTTTTCAACAATGGTGGAACTTAAAAACAAAAAAAGGAATAGACTAAATTTAGAAAATGATTTAATTGTCAGCGTGTCGCGACAGGAACCTCGGTTTGACAAATTAGTCATGAAGCAAGCTCATGAATTCTTCACACTAAATTGTCCTACCTAATTATAAAATAAATACAATTTATCTTAAATTATGTGGTTTATTAACAATATTTAATTTTAAAAACCTCCGATTTTTTAAGTTAGGAAAAATCAAATCAGGCTGTCATAAAGTTGTTCTTAAAGCTGAACTTCGTCGCGACCCCCCTGGATAAGTGCCGCGACCCCCCTGGGGGTCGCGACCCACAGTTTGAAAAACACTGCACTAGAGGTAGCCTCGGGTCGAGCCGCCTCGACTTGAAGCAAATAGCCTCAGTTTGAGGCTGCTCGCTCTGAGGCAACAGCTACGGATCAGCTCGAGGCGTGTCGCCTCAGCTTGATCCGCTCGCGGCGCACTGCGCAGTTAAAAGCCAATACGCGTCTCCACTAAACACACGGCTCGGACTGAGGCGCCTTTGAGCACGGCACAGAGACCGACCAAATATGGCTCGGCTCGCGGCGACGAGTTTGTCCCGCGTCGCGGCGTGCCTCAGGTTGAGGCAGCGTCTCCACTTGCGCAGCCTCGAAGTGAGGCTGCCGCTCGACCCGAGGCTGCCTCTAGGGGATCACATCACATCATCACATCATCAGCTTATGTTAGTTTACTGCTGGACGTAGGCCTCTCCTATTAACTATGCGTATAGACGCATTAGGAGGTAAATGCCCATAATCGCCACGCTGGGCAAGCTGATTGGCGATCGCAGTAATGTGTCCACTATGATGACGCTGCCGCCCATCATCAATCTTGCAGAATGGTCAGTGACACTTCAATCCCTTAGTCGACTCTTACGACACCCGCAGGAGTTGGGGTGGTGACAAATGTATTCTTACTGCCGTCTCCACACGGCACTGTCTAGGGGATACGCGGCTTTAAACCCACCTCGTATGCTGTAGGCGAGGTTGGTGATATTGTAGGCGGCCTCGCGGCTGAGATGCGCGTCGAGTTCCTTCTTGGCGGCGAACTTGGCCTCCCGCTCGGCCTGCAGGGCCTCCAGCGCTTCGCCGAGTTGCCTCTCGGCGATGCGGCGCAGCGCCGCCGTTTCGTCGGCGGCCGCGCGGAGGTTCTCCGCCTCTTCACGTAATTGTCGGACCTCATGTTTTAGCCCTTCGAATTCCACCTGGAATTAAACAATAAGTTAAACTTTTAATAAATAGTAAATAAATATCTGCGGACATCTTACACAAATCAACCTAGTCCCACGGTAAGCTCAATTAAGGCTTGTGTTGTGGGTACCAGGCGACGATATATATAACAGATAGATACGTATAGATACTTAGATACATACACAGCCATGACCAAGGAACAAACATTTGTGATAAATATATACACAAAGAATGCCCTCGCCGGGCTAATTCGAACCCGGAACCTCCAGCTTCGTAGGCAGGGTCACTACCAACTAGGCTACAGAGGCTGATATTTAAACAGTTAAACTTTTAATGCCCGGTTCACATTATTCCAGTAACATTCCAGTCCAGCAATCCAATCCAGTACTGGAATGCTACTGGAATCATGTGAACCGACACTGGAATGCACTCATTGCAGTGAGCATTCGAGTCCAGTGACTAGAAAGGCCGTCAACTTTTCATTCCAGCTCACCCAATCCAGCGGCACTGGAATAATGTAGACAGGCATTCCAGTTCCTAACCAGTACTAGATCATTGTTAGCGATGTGTTCCAGCTACTCTTAAAATACTGGAGTAATGTAAACGATATGCTCCAGTCCAGCACAGGACTGGATTAGACCGCTGGATTACTGAACTGGGATAATGTGAACCGGGCATTAAGCATAGGAAGTAATTTATGCCAGTTATAACATTGAACTCTATGGACGAACTATAATGTTCTAATTTAAATAGGTATGTCTTCATATTCGTATGCATATAAGCAAGATAAATTTCGACAAACGTTTAAACTTACACGTTTGAGCACCGAGCCGTTCGTTGATGGGGTTATTATACACTAAATTAAAATAAAAACGAAATACATAGTTTACATAGTTAGTTCAGCTCTGAAAACTTAGGAATTTACTTTCATACCAAAACGGAATTTGTAAAAGTACATTTACTAAGCTCGCGTATACTGCGTTCGCCAATTTTATTCATGCTCATATACCTCTAACTTAACTGCGACTAGCGCAGCACAGACACTTGCTTCTGCAGCGATATATTCTTGTCTTCCAAGTCCCTTATGTCGACCAACACTCGCCGTTCCTTTTACAGCTCTACAATGTCACAACTAGCGCGAACTTGTCCTCACATACCTGCGATGAGCGAAGCGCAGACACTTGCTTCTGCAGCGAGATATTCTCGTCCTCCAAGTCCCTTATGTCCACCAGCACCCGCCGTTCCCGCTCGCGCGTCTTTTACAGCTCTACAATGTCGCAACTAGCGCGAACTTGTCCTCACAGACTAACATACCTGCGACGAGCGAAGCGCAGACACTTGCTTCTGCAGCGATATATTCTCGTCTTCCAAGTAACTTATATCCACCAACACTCGCCGTTCCTTTTACAGCTCTACAATGTCACAACTAGCGCGAACTTGTCCTCACAGATTAACATACCTGCGACGAGCGCAGCGCAGACACTTGCTTCTGCAGCGAGATATTCTCATCTTCCAAGTCCCTTATGTCCACCAGCACCCGCCGTTCACGCTCGCGCGCCTTTTACAGCTTCACAATGTCACAACCAGGGATCGGAACCGGTTTTTTAAGAAAACCTCGAAATAGCTAAATATTTTAAAATATTTTACACTTTTTATGTAGTTTTCAACATTTTATGTAATTATTAACATCATATTTTTGAATTACCCCATTAACAAAAAAAATATATACCGAAGAACGAAAAAGAACGGAATTCGAACCGTTCTTTTGTATGGAGAAAAAACCGTTATCCGATCCCTGGTCACAACTAGCGCGAACTTGTCCTGACAGACTCTAACATACCTGAGATGAGCGAAGCGCAGACACTTGCTTCTGCAGCGAGATGTTCTCGTCCTCCAAGTCCCCGATGTCCAGTAGCAACCGTTGTTCCCGCTCGCGCGCCTTTTACAGCTCTGCAATGTCACAACTAGCGCGAACTTGTCCTGACAGACTAACATACCTGCGACGAGCGAAGCGCAGACACTTGCTTCTGCAGCGAGATATTCTCGTCCTCCAAGTCCCCAATGTCCAGTAGCAACCGTTGTTCCCGCTGGCGTGCCTCCCGCAGCTCGGCCCGCAGCGCCGCGCGTTCCGACTCACGCGACGCCTTGTCCACGCCGAGTTCTGAGCTCTCTGTGAGCAGGCGGTCATGCTCGAGCGTCTACCAACACCCGCCGCTCTTGCCGCTCCACAATGTCACAACTAGCGTGAACTTGTCCACAGACTAACATACCTGCGACGAGCGAAGCGCAGACACTTGCTTCTGCAGCGAGATATTCTCGTCCTCCAAGTCTCCTATATCCAGTAGCAACCGTTGTTCCCGCTGGCGCGCCTCCCGCAGCTCGGCCCGCAGCGCCGCGCGTTCCGACTCACGCGACGCCTTGTCCACGCCGAGCTCAGAGCTATCTGTGAGCAGACGGTCACGCTCGAGTGTCTAACAACACCCGCCGCTCTTGCCGCTCCACAATGTCGCAACTAGCGCGAACTTGTCCTCACAGACAAACATACCTGCGACGAGCGAAGCGCAGACACTTGCTTCTGCAGCGAGATATTCTCGTCCTCCAAGTCTCCTATATCCAGTAGCAACCGTTGTTCGCGCTGGCGTGCCTCCCGCAGCTCGGCCCGCAGCGCCGCGCGTTCCGACTCACGCGACGCCTTGTCCACGCCGAGTTCTGAACTCTCTGTGAGCAGGCGGTCACGCTCGCTCACTACGCGCTCGAGCTCATGGCGTAGCTGTGAACAATGGAACACTGTTTAAGAAAAATCATTTGATAGCACACACGGACAGTTGCGATAAGTATGAAACAAACAAGTTGGTACTCGCACAGTCTAGACTCGTGTAGGTGCGCAGATGCGATACTTGTGTGAGTGAGGTAAGACATGCCAGGGTAACTGAGCGGTCACCAGAGCTGGGGGCCGCACTTTTGGTAGGAGGCAGTGTCCAAACTATACGCTAGTATTATTTATTATACTAGGATTAGGGTGTTTATACACAGTGTGGAATTTAAGAAATTTAAAAAAATGACATATCAAGCAAATAACTATTTTCTGATTTATGATATGAAACAAACGTTTCTCGGAATGGTCATGCACGGCAATGGCCATTTTGCCGATGGTTTCTCGAAAAAAGCTGAGTAGCCAGATTTACAGATTGATCGCCATAACGTGAAGCGTTATTATTCGTTTTATAAACAGTTTACCCTGATAACGATTGTTTCTATTCGAAATGCATAACAGCCACGTGACAAAGACACCGGTAGATTCATCATGGGAATCGCGCCAAAAGTTAAGTATATCCCAATCAGACATCCACGAGTACTCAACGAATGTCGATGTCCTGTGGCCTACCTAACAAAACTTTACTAGCGTACAATTTATTCTACCAAGGGAAATAATATAATTATGTAAAATTATACAAAAGTTTTGCGGAACAGGATCCAGTTAGTGCGATTTCTTATACAAATAATTCGTTTACTTATACGTTTTAATTTATATCGACACGCTCAAAAAGTGACAAGCACATTCGTTTTTTGGCGGCTAAACCACTGTTTAGTTTAGGTACGATAAAAATACAAAATGAGGTCAAACATTCTAGACTTCCACGGCGGTAATGAACCAGTAATCTCGCAGGTCGTCGCCCGCCAAACAGCACGAGCCAACATTCACACCCGATATTGATGTAACACGCAATCACTGAATTAATTATTTATCACATTGATATTCTTTCTCGAACGAGCGAATTTATTGAGACCGTCCGTCAATAATAGAATCTGAGAGCTACGTGAAAGCTATTTGTCCGATACTGTCACTAAAATGCGAAATAAACGTGTTTATCCGACTGATGGACAGTTGCGGTGGCTCCAAAAGTCTTTCGTTTGTTATTATTCAAACGAACGAGCCATTAAAGGCTCGGTATTTGGTTTGTATTATGATAGGACAGAATAAAGTTGTTAGTCAGTAAACACGTTTATGTTGCACAGTATAAGAACATGTTTTCATTAACAATTTTTTTCAATTGCAGAAATTAAAAAAAAACATATTTTTTCTTAATTAGATACTTTTAAAAACTTGACAGCCCCACGACAATATAATATTCAAAATCGAAAAGATCGTAACCGTCAAGGACATTTCTTTAACAGTTAAATATCAATAGTTTCGGTCCCGATCGGTGGAAGGATAAAATGGTCTTGCCGGCGGGATTGTCGAGTGGTAAAAACCTATCGATGTTGAACAAGGAAGACATTATCCACATAAATTTGTCATTTACTACAGCACCGCTTGTTAACAAATGCACGTAATCGACGTCTAGACCGAATAATAAGGGTAATTTCACCCCCACGCATTGTTACCGAGTCATGAAGGCTGGGTGCGCCGCGCCCAATCTGAATTAGTGCGCTAGGTGTGGCCCGTAAATTAGCTTTATGTAGTCCCTAGCCCCTGTGTTGCTGACTTCGAATAACGCCCTAATAAACTTTCATTCAAGCCTAAGGAGCGAAGACGACTTTGACGAGTTGAGACCCCTTTTGCTGTTAGTATGATAACCTTTCATTAACCCTCCGCATAGGAAGTGGAAAATGTTTATATGACGTTTCCATATATTTGGGGTCTGGTATACTTCACTTCGTATGCCGAAGGTTAACAATCATTATAAAACCAAGAGGTACCTACATTAGGAATGAATAAGGGATATACATATTTGAGTATTTATATATCTTGTTTCCGGTAGTGAACGAGACTGTTTAGAAATTTCTATGCGTGCAAATTACGTCAAGATTTTATATTGTTGATGATAATACTAATAAACAAACTATTATGTTCTAAATGTACACTAGTAGTACCTATTTAATATATGTTATCTACGGAAACGGAAAAGTTCTAGGACCCTTCAGTACAGGCAAAAGAAACAACAATGGACAAAGACTATTAGACTTAGCCATAGCGAATAACCTTAAAATTATGAACAGCTTTTTCAAAAAACCTAAAAGAAAAAAATGGACATGGATATCCCCGAATGGGGAGGTCAGGAATGAGATAGACTATATACTATGCAACAACCCACAATATGTTGCTGATGTAGACACAATCAATCAACTGAACTTTAATACAAACCACCGTATGGTACGAAGTAAAATCTATGGGAATAAAATAAAGAACAACAGAAAACATATCAAGGCAAACACTAGACCGAACCTAATACCTATACCACTACCTGATGAATTGCTTCACCCACTAAAACAAAATCTTTCCTTAAAATTGAAATCAATAACAGATACACAAAAAAAATATGATATATTACAAGAAGAACTCACAAAACTATCCCAAAAAATCACTGGTTTAAAAAGTAATACAGACAAGATAGGAATGGAAGCACGGAAGCTTATAGAAACTAGAAAACTACTCTTAGAAAACAGGAAAGAAAACAGAAATGAAATAGCAAAAATAAGCAAACAAATATCAAAGACAATTAGAAAACATAAAAATGAAATAAGAAGGAGAACAATTCAACACCACATAGAGAAAACAGGAGGAATCAAAAAAGCTCTCAAGGAATTGAAAGACACAACCTCTTGGATACCTAGTGTAAAGAATAAACAAAAAGACAAAGCGACCAGAAGAACAGACATTTCAAAAATAGCTACACAATTCTATAGAGACCTATACACGGATGTTGAACAAGGAAACGAAAATCAGAACTTCCCGGAAGACGATGAAAATATCCCAACCATATTAACACGAGAAGTTGAAAAGGCTGTACTGTCACAAAAGAACTGCAAAGCACCCGGCTGTGACAATATCTCTAACGAAATTCTTAAAGGAAGCCTGGACTCTATAATACACGCTACTACAAACTTATTTAATGAGATCTTAGAAAAAGAATTAATTCCTGAACAGTGGACAACATCAACAATAGTACTACTCCATAAAAAAGGCGCAAAAGATGAAATTAACAACTACAGACCTATAAGCTTGGCACCCAATCTGTATAAGGTATTCTCAAAAATAATCCTTAATAGAATAACCCGAATGCTAGAGGAAAATCAACCAAAAGAGCAGGCAGGGTTTAGGAGTGATTTTTCTACCATGGACCATATCCATACCATAAGGCAAATCATAGAAAAAAGCAATGAATATGGTATGACATATTATTTGGCATACATTGATTACAATAAGGCATTTGATTCCATCAAACACAAATACATATGGGAAGCTCTTGAAAACCAAGGTGTGCCAATGAAATATGTCAAAATTATTAGAGAAATCTACAGAAACTCTACAGCAAAGGTGCGGACAGAAACAGTGGGAGAGTCATTCAAAATAGAAAGAGGAGTCAGACAGGGAGATCCTCTCTCACCAAAGTTATTCTCGGCCGTGCTAGAACATATATTCCGAAAATTAGACTGGGATGAATATGGATTAAATATAAATGGAGAAAAACTACACCATCTAAGATTTGCAGATGATTTAATTCTACTCAGCGAAACACCTGACAACCTCCAGAACATGATGCAGGATCTAGTGGAAAAGAGTGATACAGTGGGCCTCTCCATTAACACAGAAAAAACGAAAGTGATGACTAATGGGCAACAGGTACAAATCAAAGTAAATAACAAATTAATGGAATATGTAGAGCAATACACTTACCTGGGTCAAATAATCTCGCCGGAGGACCAAATACAAAAAGAAGTTGAAACCAGAATAACAAATGCTTGGAAAAGATACTGGTCACTCAAAGAAGTAATGAAAAATCCACACTTCTCAATGGAAGACAAAAAGCGAGTTTTCAACACCTGTATACTACCCTGTATGACATATGGCTGCCAAACATGGGCCCTAACAGAGAAACAAAGAAAATCACTAAAGGTATGCCAAAATAGGATGGAACGGAGTATGTTGAGCATAAAACTTAAGGATAGAATAAAATTGTCAAGTATTAGAGAAAAAACTGGTGTTGCTGATGTAACATATACAATAAGGAAATTAAAGTGGAAATGGATTGGTCATACAATGCGAAGCAAGAAAAGCAAGTGGTCCAAAGATGTTACTGAATGGTATCCTCGAGATGGGAAACGAAAGAGAGGAAGACAGAGGAAAAGATGGGAAGACGAAATCAGACAGACGGCAGGAAAAACATGGAGAAGGAAGACAATGGACAGAGAGGAATGGAAATCTCTAGGGGAGGCCTTTGCCAAAGGGCAAATTGATACACAATAATAGATTTATTTGTTAAAAAACTTTATACTAACTAAGATCAATAATAAAGGCTTATTTTATTTATTTTATTATTTATTATCTACGGAAACGCACATTTGCATAATTTTCATCGTTATAAAAGTTTTTTAATAAGTTAGTGAAATACGGAATAAGCGAATTTAATCTACATATATTACAGACGGCTTACTACAGACAGTACAGTCGCCATCGGATATACCAGAGCGGAAATGGTGTTCAAAATATCTGAATATGCACTCTAACGCCATGATAAGAGGCCTGCTCAGATGTTTGTGAGCATGCTGGCCATTCCGATATATCTCATGGCGACTGTACACGTATATGTCATATTATGAATAGAAGTTAGTACATGAAAATATTCCTTCCTTGGTCAATACCGTTTCGGAAAGCCATTAAAAAAATTAATAAGGCCTAGGGTTGCTTTATACGGCAAAAGTATCGGCTAACATGCAAATGCTTTTAATATTAATTAATGATTTATCATGACCGAAAGTTATTTTACCTTTTTTCCAGAGTCCATTATAGTAATTGCAGTAAAGAATTAATGCGAGAACTCCGACGTGAGCAATGTAAACTGCAAATTTTCCCGACACGCGAGGCGTGCAATATGGTGACCTATTTAAAATTGGCGTGCTTTTTCTCACGCGTCTACCCGCAGTTTTTAGGGACGTTCGGATACTACTCGTATTTTTTAATCATTTTTTAGTCCTTGTGGACAGGCGAAAGCACTAAGCCATACTGCCTCTACTCGTATTATGCAAGGAATCGAAGAAGCAGCATTTAAACAAGTGACTGTATATCAGGAAGTGTCCAAATCACGGTTAAAAAGTCTTTGTTTAGTTAATGGAGTAGAAGATAGGTTTCCGCTTCTAATATGTGTTCTAATGGAGCTTAGGTATTAAAGCAGTATGAAGGTAGTGCACTGGACAGAGCGGGCAAAGTTGTGCCGTGTCTGTGAACGAATTCTTTGTAAAGGGTTGATGACCGTTTTTGGCTAAATTACGTTTTTGTAAACTGAAGAATGTCATATTTTAAGGTAGACTGCCTGCGATCACGGGTGTAACGTCATGCCTGAAACGTAAGCTTACGCTATTAAGACCCGTTTGTCTTTAAAATATGTGTAATAATTGTGAAAGTTTGAATCAATAAACTGAAGAATTTTCTGTGAAGGCACAACTTCTTCATACTGATATTTTAGATGTAATAGAAATGCGATCTGTTTTTTTTATAATTCAGTTCGGTTAGGTATTAACATGTGATATGCTTAATAACTTTCTTTATTGTAACAGCACGTAACTAAAATCTAATCGTGTTATTTAACGTCATTCAACGAAATTAAAGTTTTCCTTTCTTCAAGGCAAGTAAAATTGTAATAGCTAAGTATTATCAAGGTAGCGCGCTACGAATCACAAGGTCCCACGTATCTGCATTGTATTGTAATGCAAAGAATTAGTCATACGCAGCCACAGTGATAACAGAAATGACCTATACCGAACATGCCTAACACGTTCTTTAATGGAATACGTAATAGATTATTAGTGGGTTTAGGTACAAAATAAAAATGTATAGTTTATCAAAGTACCGTTTCTGTTACCGTTACTAATACCTAAAGGTGCATTCAGACCAAGCGAACATTCGCTATTCTAACCTCCCACTCTACGAAATTCGATCGTAACACAAAACGTGATTGGTTGATTTCGTAGAGCGAGGGATAGAACAGCGAATGCTCTTTTGGTCTGAATGCACCTTAAATGTATTATGATAGTGTGCAATCCAATATAAATATTTTCTTGTTAATTAAATTTTCAGTATAATAAATTATTGACCAGCGTGTAATATTTAGGTAGTCCTCGAAAATTACGACTGAAGTTTAGATAGCGTAATAAAATAAGTAATGGGTGATATAGGACTTAATGAGTAATAACGGATGCCGGTCTTAAATTAATCCGACAGTCATCTCGTTGTTGGCTTCAAAATTGCCGCCGGGGCTAGAAGGTCGTAACTATCTGTCCATTATTATTTAAAACGCGTCGTTTTGTGTTAAGTAGCCCGCATGCTGCAGCTTCCTGCAGGCAAATTGTGACGCGAATAGATTACTCAAGGATGTAAGGCCGTACATTTGGTATATTTTGACAAATGCCAGTAGTCTTACTACTTTTTTAATTTCGAAAATTAACTCCTCGAAAAGAAAATAAGGACTACTGAGGTTTTGACTGTAACTTAAAAATCCTTATTTTATGTATTACTTTTTTTACAATAAAAAATCAAAACTCACTCATTGACATTACGCTTTATAATCTTAAATAGAGTAACAATTACGTGAAGACCCTTATTTCCTTTGGAGTAGTATAGTAGCGTTCATAAAATTCTCTATAATTATAAAGCACATAATAATATACTGAACAGCGAAAGCTTATTCTTTGACTGCTAGTTACACTAGTTAGTTTGCCACTAGTACCTGTGGTCTTAAGGCACAATGGGTAAATGTCCATTAAAATTTATAACCCCAGCACCCTTAACTTCTGCCTCCAAAACCAACAACGTTTACGACGACAGAAACTGTATGCAACAAAGATTTACATTCAAATCACGTACCTAGGGATGTTTACATCTTAGCGGGTTGTGAACGCTCGTTACAGGGTAATAGCGTGGCTTGTACAAATTATTTACGAAACGTTGTGGCGAACTGGCGTCTAGTATAACTTGAGTTACGGGTACATAGTAACTGCACGTGATTAAGATTTGGGAGTAAACTGGTCGAAGCAATAGCCCTTCAGGGCTCGCCTGGCGGAGCGCCAGCCGCGGCATGTCAACAGCGGTCCATTATCTCGGTAAACATCGCGTGAAATACGACACAACTTCGGCAGGCTTGCGTTTCCAACTTTCAGCATATGTTAGACGCACAATGGATAAAGAAATGGTATTAACTTCGTGGTTTTGGATAATAGCGAACAAATAGGTATAACGATAGAACATTCGAGGTCATTTTGGTTTTCGATGAAACTATTCAATAGACTAAATTATTGTGACATTTGTGACTAATGTAAGTAAAACATACCTCCTTCAGATTATAATCAAAGCAAAACATGCAATGCAAGATGAAAGTACAGAAAATAGAGCACATTTGACGTCTCCTAAAATAACTAATAAGTAGATAATGATTATGATGAAACAAGCCTAGAAACTTTGTGGTTTTGTGTAAAAAAATATTAATTCACTATTCATATTTGGTCACTTGTTTTAAA
Organism: Thaumatotibia leucotreta; assembly: GCA_025490895.1. Classification (NCBI taxonomy): domain Eukaryota; kingdom Metazoa; phylum Arthropoda; class Insecta; order Lepidoptera; family Tortricidae; genus Thaumatotibia; species Thaumatotibia leucotreta. The sequence goes on along the minus strand of JALPQI010001264.1, from coordinate 42,045 downwards.
TTATTTATACTTTTTCTTCTGAACGACTGACACTCGTATGATTATGTTAAGAAATCGTAAGTACATAATTTTAAATATGCCATTGCCTAACTAATAGATGTATTTAGAGAATGATGCTTCATTACCTTATCTGCTGAAGGCCAGACGCAGCGAAAATTTAAATAGGAAGTTCAATATTCTAGCTTGCATTTCGTCTGTATTCCAGGATATTGCTAATTACTGCATTAAATTTATTTACGTCACGAACAGATATTTTAAAACTGTTTTATCGTATCTGGCAATTTTACGCCACGGTCCTTCTAAATAAGATATTACAATTACCTAAATCATATTTATACGGCTTCGAAATTGAATAAGCACATTACATTTTAGAACAACAGCAAATATACATTCCTGTCGGGAAAGGTAACATTCCGGGAAAGTGTTTACACGTGTTTTTACTTTCGTTTAGAGGGTTGTCATGGTTACATATGTAACGTTCCTGAAATCAGTCCTATAGGCGTTCACAGATCTGTAGATCGTTTCATTTCGAAGACGCGTGCTTTGGTTCGTATTGTCATATCATTACAGATTAATTTTGACAAATCAGTGCGTCCTCGTTTGTGAAACAATCTATATACGTGTGACTACTGTCTAGTATTTTCATACTCCTACCTCACCAGTGTCAGCGTCACCCATGTTGTCACAACTGCATTCCCAAACACACTCAGACTCTGTCTACACGCACTTGGCACTCCGCGCCCACCATCTTTAAGACTATCGTATTCTCAAAACCTGGACCATTCACTAGCGAATCAAGGCCGGGTGTATAAATGTGTATTTCTGGACCAGTGTTATGGATTCCCGACAGCGCTTACGTCAGTGGCATTACATCACGGTTGATTTGTATAAGCTATCGCTGCCGATTAACCGCGATTAATCGTGGCGAAAAGAGTGAAAAAAAAAACAAAAATTAAAATTGAGAACAGGCTGTTTTAGCTGCGATCGAGTCGCGCGCGCAGGGACTTATGATTCACAGCATCAATTGCTCCCATTTCATGCGCGTAGGCACGATTCGTCAGCCAGTCTGGGATAACGAGATAATGACCAACTCCGGATTACAGGCGCTTTTTAAGTGAAGAATTTGTGTTTTACACATGGAAGTTTGTTCATGATCGGACTTAAAGAGGAAGGCACGCTTATGATGGGCTTTAGTCTAATATTTTTTATTATAAAAGGGGCGTTTCCTATCTTTATGACTATTGCATTATAGGTGGGTAACATCGTGGACATTCAAACACACAATTACTATTGCATAGAAACAAAACTTACTAACAGGTGCTAAATGTGTTAGGTACTGGTCATTCATGCAAAAAAGATTCGTTTCATAAAATTATGATAAGACTGATAAGTATATATGCAAAGGTTAATTTTCTATATATTACCTAGGTATAGTGTTAATTATCGCACTAAAATATTTTTATTTATACCAAGCGATGCACCTTTTTAGCTTTGAATTAAAAACAATAATATTCGGGATTTTTTATCAGTGATCTCGAAAAGTCGATGGTTATATATTTACATTGCTGTGTACTCTGGAAGCCTGGAGACGCTAGTAATCAACGCATTTTGCTCACAAATTAAGAGTCACCTTTAATTAAGTCGAAAATGACTTGCCTCAATTGACGAGTCTGTGATCTAATTACATATATATTTTGTGCATTTTATATTTGTACTAGGAACCATTATTAGTGCATTAAACACTCAAAATGGCTATCCTTCACTTTTCAATCAATACAGTTAAAAATAGGCCACGAGTCGAAATCGGGCCACACTAATAAACGAGGGTCGATGAGTTATGGGTTTTGTGACAATAAGCTTTGTGTACACTTGTATACGAGTAGTTTATTGAAACCCATAAATACTCGTATAGTATTACATAGTTAAGACGTTCAATCATTCATTTCGGTATCGCATTGAATTGTGGAGTACTTGTAAGATGTGCATGTAAAATATATTTTTATTTTTAATTATTTATCAAAAGTTATATATCATAGTAAATAAATGAAATGAAATTAATTTATTAGCACAAAACATAACTTAAAATTATATTACATTAAAAACAAAGATATCGAACTTGTGCCAAAGGGTCCTCACCAGTGGTCGGATATCCCGGTGCAACACCAGGGGATACCAAGTAGAAAAGTTAATATGGATATGACCTAAATTCCCGGGTTTAGTTTGAAAAAAGAAATAGATCTGCTATAGATATGTATACTTAAAAAGGCAGCTCAAATGGCGAACATAAACGAAATCTTTGGGCGTTTTTACAAACCGTTGTTCAAAACACTTATTTTTAAATCGGACAAGTTTGGGCTTGTTCGACTCAGGATCACGAGCTCTTTTAATTCTGATAGGTGAAAAAAACTCGGAGTCAAACGAGTTAAGTTTAGCTACACAGATTAAATTAGAAGCAGTAATGGCACGAAATCCAGATTTGGATGACATTAGAGTATACGCAGACCAAATTTCAAATAATACCGCATCTGATGAAGTGTCTCTTTACAAATTTGCTCCACTGACATCCGTAGAAGTGGAAAGGACTTTTTCGGCGTACAAATGGATTTTTAGATGTGAAAAGGAATCGATTGAAAATAGAGAATCTAGAGAAAATAATTATATGCTATTTTAACTTTATAGAACCTAGTAAGCCATAATTCTTTCATAATGGTACATTGTGCATCAAGGGAGGTAAGTACGGAACTACTAACGAGAGTGGTAGAAGCCCGACGCCGTGAGGCGGAGGGCTTTTATGACTCGAGTTAGTATTTCGCTTACCGACCGTGATGCATACAATGTTTTTCATCACACTTGCCGACAAAAAAATAAGTTTTAAGACATAACATTATTAAATGTCGTACTGACATTTCTATTACTCCCTAGGGAATTTTACTTTTCTATTACTCCCGCTACGCGCGCAAGCAATGGCGCGCTTAGACAGCAAGTGTGATGAAAAATACATATATTTACTCTAATGTGTCTGCATAGGTGTGTCAAGTCTTCATGCTTAAAAATGTTTGATTTTATGTTACATATACGAGGATGTTTAATCCGTAACCAGGTATATTTTTTCTAACTTAGTAATTGATGACCTCAGGAAGACCATGTACCATTCAGTGGTTATTAGATACAATTTTTCTTTAACTTTAAATTAATAAAATTTTGAAGTATCTGCGGGAGACCTTACCTAAAATGTTTAATTTAGGCTGGGTATGGAAATTGTTTTAATCCTGATCACGGATTAAAAAAATCGTGTATTATATGATATTTCTGTTTATTTTACGTTCGCAATTTCTAGAAGTGGAACCTATTGTGCCTTAGTAAAAAGCTTCTATTCTTAAAGCTAAACTCTTTTATTTAAGAATATTCATACCTAAAGGCTATTTGGTACTAAGGTCAATATTAAACAAAATTTATAAACTATCTTTTAAAATAATTGTCGAAATCGCATAATAATAAACGCTTGTATGTACGTGCACTTATTTTGCGTTACAAAATATTACTAAACTTTACTGGATGTAATATTGTGGAATCCCGTGGTATATCCATATTAGTATAATGTTTGAGGTCATTCACCACTTGTTGCACCGGGATATCCGACCACTGGTCCTCACTCAGCTTGTTGTCACGTAGTGCACCGCAGGGTACCTACACAACGCAACGCTGATTTTCAGTGAGGCCCGAAATACTGGGTTCCTTGGCATCAATAATTCTACATAATGTGTTATTACGCGTCTATTCATTTCAGCGTATTAATAAAAGCGAACGAATTTAAACATCAGGGGGGCTGCTAATGCGATTAATTTAGGACCTAATCTAAATCGCGATATGTCAGTTCCATAGAACAACTGTCAAAAACTAACAAGCCGAACCTAAACTGATTGTGAAACGCATTTAAGAGATCATGATAGTCCCCCTGACTGGCAATTGGACGTAGTGTAGGAATGGCTCAATTGTACAAAAATCTCTCGGTTAAAATCTTATAAGGAAAACTTTTTAACTTCAGTGATACTGATAAATTTCTGTGTAAACAACATCTAATATTCCTAAAAATTACGATACCTTGTAGCTCCAAAACGAATTTACGTATTCGTCATACTTCTCGTACTGTCTTTTGGTTCCCTCAACTCTATTCTTGTTGGCATAATGAGAGCAACACACGGCCATCCCTCGGGACCTGCCGCGGCATTAATTACTACCGAGCTTGCATACTAAACACGGTCCGGGACCACTCACTTAGCAATTCATAGTTCCCTGCATATCTATTCAACAACCAACTTGTACTGGTTCAAATCACTTGTGTAAAATGACCTGTATGCCTGTTGCAACTGTAGGTATTCGGAGGTCAGGTAAACTGGAGTACTAAAAGTTTTCCAAGCCTTGAACAATTCTATGTTTAGGTAAACGGGCTTGTTTGTGTCTTAATTGGTTTGCATTGAATATAAATGCAAATTCATTCTGTTTTTTGCTTCCGTCGCTTGTGTTGGGGAACTTGGAGGTTCTATTTGCATTACAGCAGTTAAGGGTTTGTTAAGAGTGGGCAGCAAGCTCGATTCTCCATACAATTTTTGAAATAAATTTTGTATTTTTCAAATAAGAATCGAACTACGAAAGTCGGTATCTCATAGTCGAAAGGACAAAAGTCAAATAATTTGAAACGAATCAATCTCACGAGGGGGAACGGCACGGCAGGGGCTAGCGCGCTCTTACTTTATTTCTAGTTTCACGTCATCATCATCATATCAGCCGAAAGACGTCCACTGCTGAACTAGTTTCATATGCTCGGTTTATAAAAATACACTCAAGTTTTCATGTTTCCGTTTATATCAGTTGCATAAACTACTATTATGGATGCAAAAAATATCTGTGGGGCCATTTCCTATGCTACTATAGACAGCCTTATAATATCTATTATATTTATACTAAATAAATAAATAAATATCTTGGGACATCTTACACAAATCAACCTAGTCCCACGGTAAGCTCAATTAAAGCTTGTGTTGTGGGTACCAGGCGACGATATATATAATAGATAGATACGTATAGATACTTAGATACATACACAGCCATGACCAAGGAACAAACATTTGTGATAAATAAATACACAAAGAATGCCCTCGCCGGGATTCGCACCCGGAACCTCCAGCTCCAGCAGGGTCACTACCAACTAGGCTACAGAGGCTGACAAACACACATACTCTATACGTATTCATACACTTTTTACAAAAAACTTAATCAAGAACAGTACATAAAAAAATATATATTCATTATGTGAAAGCAGAAACTTCTGCGAAAGAATCTACACAAATTGTATGAATGAATTATATTTTTTTCCTGCATTTTATAATATTAATAAAACACAGTCGTACTCATGTAATAATATAATTACGCTCAGAAAGTAATGAGGCAATTAAATAAACACGTCATTTCGTATAAAATGCTTAATGATTTCTTTTCTAATTATGAAAATGATGTTAAATACTTACATTGAAAATTTATTAATTTCTACCTTTCATACTTTTATATTGAATTGTATTCATAGTTTATTTATACCATGACTTGTAAAGTTGGAGAGGAGCAAACGTTCAGGGAATTTTGAACCGATCACACCCAAAAATATAAATAAAAAATAGGTCAGAAGTCATTCATTTGTAATATCTTTCCAATATGATTCTACATCACAGGGTGAATGCAAAAAAAACAATTCATATTCGTATTTTCGTTTTGCTGTTTCAGCTTTCTACCACAAATATTTAACAAGCTTTGCAAGTGTACAGGAGCCTTACCTGTTTAGTTTCTCCCTCCAGCTCTATGATCTGCAGGGTGAGCGAGCTCTCCATAGCCGCCGACTCGTTGAGAAGTGCATTTTCCTGCTCTATGCCACTCTGTGTGGTCACTTTCTGTGTTGAATCTAGTTTCATCAAAGCCTGTAACAAGATTAAATTATGAAATGTGCATTAATGAATGTTATTAATAAAACATTGACTAAGTGGACAATTATGCAAATGGTTTGAAGACACTGGCTATATTTCTGATATGATGAAGCAAATAATTATATTTATTATGGATTTGAAACTTAAATGAATCGTCAAAAAAATATGTGATACAGTATTTGATTATTCCCTTTTTTTTTTAAGGTTTGTAATAAAAAGTTTATGTATTGTATCTATGACAATAACCTATCATTTATAATTGTAATATTTGATATGAGGGAATATACAAAATAAGATGTGACTAAGTGATGCAAGTTCAAAATTGTTATTTTGACTACCTCAATAGCCTAGTTGATAGTGACCATGTCTATGAGACTGGAGGTTTCTGTTTCAGATCCCAGTGAGTGAATATCTTTATGTGTTTATTGTAAGGATTTGTTCATTAGTCATGGTTGTTTCCTATGCCCTTAAACATCTATGATATGTATCTATGCAGGTAATAGCACAATGGATTGTGCATACTGCGGGACTAAGTAGTTATAAATTTTGTGCTTGATTTTTATTATTGTTATTTTATTTATTTGTGTAATGCCAAAAGTGTAGAGACCAAGCAAATAGAAGTTTCTAAAGACATTGTATGAACTACTACTTACTACATTGATATTGTATGAATGTAAAAAGATACAAAAAAAATATATATTAACTCACATCTAGAACTCTATTACATTATATTTTACACAAAGAATTTCAGTATGCCTGTTCTGAAAATTCTACCACAGTTACATTTAAGGGAATAGAATAGGAAGCAATACTAGTTTTATTTCATTTCATTCAGAAACTTTATTAATTGGGAAAACTTTTTATAAGAACGAAAGAAAAAACAAAAGAGTTACAGTAAGGTAAACCAATATACATAAATACTCATTCATCAACTTGTTCTACATTATTCAACAATTACTTTAACCTAGTCACAAATGTATTTCCACCTATGATTTTGAAAGTAGTCCAACTTGTGAATGCGAAATTGAAAAAAATATACTTAGGAGTTAACGTTGCTGCACGCTTAATGTTCGGATTAATGCATGAAAAGTGAAAATGATGCGACAGAATGTAGGCCACTAACCTCTTGTGTGATCTCAAGCTCGTGCCGGGTGTTCTCGAAGAGGGTCTCTAGCTCGTCGCAGCGCTGCTGCAGCGCGCTCTTCTCCTCCAGCAGCACCAGCCCCAGCTGCGCCGACTGGATCTTCTCGCTGCTGGCCTGATCCAGCTCTCGGCCGAGCCTCTCGATCTCCGCCTTCAGCTCCGCCACAGACATCTCCCCTTGCGCCGTGGCTGCCATCTTGTGACAGTTAGACGGCCGTCTCTCTTATCCACATAAACAAATTAAATAATCTCGGAAAACAACGATTAAAAATGTTAAAATCAAAAATAATTCCTACATTCTCCCAAAAGTATAACGTCTTGACAGTTCAATGCACTACTGACAGCCATTGCCAACATGAAGATAGTGAAAAAAGTTTGACGTTCGGATACACGCTGCGAGTGATGACTAACGTAATGCCCGTATTTGACGGCCGGCAACGAATTAAACGAAATCGTATACAATTTGTTGGTCTCAGACTGTGGTTGTGGTTCGCGGTGGCATTGGTATTGGCAACATAATCGACCGAAATCATAAAAAAAAACAATTTAGTAAATTTGCTCTTCTCTGAGAATCTGAAGGGATTTCGTTCTGCCCAAACCATTTTAACAAACCGCCAACTACCCTTGTGCCTTGTAAGTACCTAACAATATTGGCCTTGTAAGTACTTGGTAAGTACACTAACAATATTTTATTACATCTGGTAACTACAAAGCTTTGTTCCATGCAAACTTCCCTGGGACATTTTGGGAAATAAGGTGGATCTTGCTTAGCATCTCAGCATCATCTGCCAGTCTATCAATTTTAGTGAAATGTTACAAAAACCCATTATTTTCACTTCAAACCTCTCCTAAAGATTTAGGTCGAACGAATCATGCGGGTACGGGCATTGCTGATGACCTGAGGACTGATTGAGACTTTTGTTAACACGTTCAATGCCGGTGACACAGCGTGTGTGACTAACAATATCTGATTCCTATGCCAGTGACACACATACGTGATCAGAGTAACCATATTCTTATGCCACTAGCATAAATCAAGTTCTTCCTCCTATGCCAGTGCCATAGAAATACGAACGTTTTTGACACAAGTGCTGTGTCACTGGGATAAGAGTACAATCTGTTCAGTCACACATGCGTGTTAATGGCATAGGAGTTCTATCAGATAATTTCGATCGGCATAGTATTAGCGCTTAGTGAATCAGTACTGGACGCGAACGTGTTAAGACTCCTAGTGTGGTTACTCCATTTAAGCCAGATTTAGTCGCTATGTATGTATAAGGCAACATAGTGTTGTAATCCATACTTTTTATAGTGAGATAGCGACATAGTTGATATGTTTGTTGTTTTTGAACATTACAATATTGAGATTAAAACGTGATCTAGGGATTAATGAAGTTTGAATAAAACTGCAAAGTAATAGTTAATGTAAATTTATTCCTTGTACTTCTAATAAGTGAGAAATATATACAAAAAATAATGATTATTACAAAACACCACATATAAAACTCTATTGCATAACTTTGTACCTATATCTACAAGCCAATGGATCACTATTGCTTTTGAGTATTAAAAAATCATGGAAAATTTTTATTAACTCTAAGTAAAACCACAAAATCTTTGTAACAGTATTCACGTGTAAAACTATATGAATTTGATTTGATATTTAGACTAGACCCCCCTTTATTACCTTCATCTCCTGTGACACACTAATCCTACCGCGAATTTCGAAAATCATAAATCTTCATCATTTTGCGTCTGTCACTCTAAGGAAGGCGGAGTGACACAGATATTAACTCACATAGTATCGTAGATAATATAACCTACTTAACCCAAGAGGTCTATCCTTCAGATTCGTAGTAAAGCTACTAGGTCCGTATACCAATAAATGAGACATGGGGAGATCTAGTCGCATACGAGTTGTATTGTTGAATTTATCAAATCAATTTCATATTTTCGATACGCTGTTCCGTTAACAATTTTATAATACGTACACACTAAGTGATAAACATTAAACGTCTTCCAGGTAATTAGGAACAAAGCTATGTGCCACCTTGTCATAATATGTATAGTCGGGTTCAAAATTGCATGGACAGTTTATGAATGAATTCATTCATAAATCGTCCATGCAATTCTGAAGGCCACTGTACGTATCCTTAATGAGTTATACAGGATGGAACGGAACGACGATCCTTCCCACTACCGACCGACTCTACCAACAATAGGATGAACTTTCAGTATAATACCAACATCGAAATATCTTTAAAAAAAAATATCTCTCATACAAAGTGAGTGATTAGTTAGAGTACAATAGTATTGAAAAGTCAATTTTCCATGTACGTTTTCGAAGTTTGTCCCATACTGAAAATTCATCGTAATGGTTGGTAGACAAGGTCGGTAGCGGGAAGGATCGTCGTTCCGTCTCACCCTGTATATATTTTTAAAACGCGAGTAGAAGTCGAAATGTTTATCTTACTGACGTTTCTTAATGTGCGTAGAGCGGTTGATTGATAAAAGAAAATGTATTAAAATTTGGCATTTATTTCCATGATTCTTCGATCTTACAAATATGCATCCAATAATGAAATGTACACACATGGACGATTCAGTTATAAAATATGTATAATCATAAGAAAAGCGCGTCTTTAAGGAAAATTTGAACTAAATTTTGACTTACAATAAAAATTGACAAATGTTAGTAGTAAGTGATACAAGTGAAACGGAACCTATTAGGTCGTCACTTTAAGAAGGAATACTTAAAAGTCAATAATTATAACCTATTCTGTAAATTTAAAGCATTACAACTGGCCGAAACATTTCCATACAGAAAAAATATTGACAAGTGTCAACTACAGAGGTCGCTCGACAGCATATTTAAAGTTTTTTTTAATTCATACTGTTTTATCGATACTGCCAGAGTTCAAGTTCATAATGATTACAGATTCCTAAATTAATTATTTTTGTATTAAATTAATAAGTTAAGCTCTGCTTGGTTTCTTGGTAGTTATCTTTTGACCGCCGTGGTTTGATATGCTAGACAATCATTATCCAGCTCTCCTCAACAGATTTTTAATTTTCCAAATATGTTTTTTTTTATATTTTTTTCTACTCCGAATCGCGAGCTCTTTCGATCCTCATTAGCAGAAAAGTGTCCCGAAAATTCCATACATTTTTTGTCTTCCACTGAGTTAAGGTCGAAGAATGTGATCGAAAGAGCTAGTGATTCTGACTTTCTGAGTTGAAAAAATGTAAAAAAGTCATAATTTGGAAAATTTTAAAATACGACAACAAATTAAAAATCCGCCCAAATATGACAAAGGTCCGATTTAAATAATGTAAATAATAATTATATTCAAATGGAACGTGGTGTAATGTTGTATACTTAGGTGGCGACATGAAAAATTTTATTCACCGTGGTCAAAAGTTAACAAAAATCAAGTAGGTATAGGTTGGAACTGAAATGTTTTGAACCACATTTACGTTGGTCTTATGGTATATGGTGGCAAGCATACGGACTGTCTGATGGTAAGCCGTTACTGTAGTCTATGGACACCTGCGTATTTTAAATGCTGCGTGGTTTAACCAGTTGTTGCACTATTTATACATTCTTAAGGTTAGTAGCACCTTAAATCCATAACTTGCGTAGGTATTGCATGAAATTATTGAATTTTGGATAATTGACAATGATCATAACATTACATTACGCCACTAAAAAAGGTATGGAATGTTACCAAATTTCTACACTTAATACACTAGTATACTAGGTATTAATTATCATTTTATATTAATGAACAATCATAATTTTGAACAAATAATGACTACAATTTTGACACTACATACGAAAACGTATATAACTATTTTAAATAATTATCATTACGGTTATATTTTAAAACATACTTATAAGGTTTTAATTAATACAGATGGCAAAACTAGTACTTACGACTTTTGCGATTTTAGTAATATAGCAGTCCACTAGTAATGCCACTAAACACAATCAAGAAGAAAGAAAGCCTGGCTTCTCATTATGATGAATTGATGATCATCTAATACAGATTTAAGTAATAGCTGCATGTATTTTTTCTTGAGATATAAATGTTAATCAAACTCAGTTATGACAGAATTACCAATTGTGTTCCAAAAATAATCATTCATTCACATTCGTCGCAAGCTTTCTTACTATAAATTTAAATACAAGTCATTATAACAAGTAAAATATTTGTACTGCATTATTAATAACAAAATATAAGAAAATGCCTATTAAAGTTATTGGCACCAAAATGGTGGGAAATTCAAATAAAAATAATATTCGCCTAGAATTTAAATAAATAATTTGATGAGATTTTTTACATTTCATTGAGCAACATAAAATATCAATAAGAAAATAACTGTCGATGAAATTAATGAGCAATTAATTAAACATTCTAACATCAAAATGTATTAGGTACTCCTAATGCTATGTTATTTATAATTATTATTTATCGAATTTTGCGTAATGTTAAGAAATACACAATATGTTTGATATCAATTTAAAATTTAAGACTGAACAGTATATTTCTTTAGATAGGTAATCGAAATTTGGCAGTTTAATTTTGAACTCAATAACTTTATTCTGTAAACTGTGTGCTATTCAGGTATTATATTATCAGTTTTTGAAATGTTTAGTTATTAAATTTTCCATTCTGAAGTGGATTGATATTTATCATTTTAATTTTATTTATTACGGAGACGGAAGACCGATTAAATTCAATGTTAATTTCCATTATTATTTTCCTAGACATAATTTAAGTAATTACCTACTTAACACTATTAATTTCCATTTAATGTATGGAATAAATAAATTATATGATAATATAATAAATAAATTTAATAACATTAGAATGAATAGATAGGAGACTAGTAACATAAATTTTATAAGTTATTAGAGTGTATTGAGAATATTGAGATGCCAAGTAGAACATGTGACAATACAGCACCATTAAATGATTAAGGTATACACAGGTAACATACGGTTAGTTTTGTATAGTTAACATAACGTTTAGTTTATTCCGATTCCTAATTTGAAATACTTGCAGAATATTGTGGAATGGACATGACCTGGCAATGTACTCAGCATTGTAAAATAATTTACCAGCTTACCCCCTTAAGATCTAACCCCACTAGACCGTACCATACCATGACCGTAGCATGAACGTACCACTAGGACGTTCCGGCGCCGGCCAACACCGTCTCATACTTTTCAGTACAAAGAATATTTTTTTATCTGATTTTTTCATGCTACGGTCATGGTATGGTACGGTCTAGTGGGTTTAGATCTTTATTCATAAAAGTCTCCTAACTTAGCAAGCCGATAAGAGTCGTTTGTCCCTTTCGGTCTTATATACATATTGACAAGGCCGAAAGGTAGATCAATACATATCAGTAGATCCCGTTATGTGTAATGCACTAATGTATTTAATTTTAGCAGTTGAGATAATAATACTCAAAATAGGGTAGATAAAACTTTGTGTTTATTTCTTTTGTAAAACATGATGCGATAAACTTAGATAAAATAAATGGAAGTTCAACTGTACTTATTCCAATGCTTTGATAGGAATCCGCAATCCCAGGGGCTGCCTTGATCTCTTAAATGCATTCAGATTAAGTTCGGTCAGTTTTTGACAGTCATAGCACATGATGACATGGACATGATACATGGCGATTCTATGTAGTAATTGCATAGAATCGCCATTTAATTTATTTATCACTAGAAAACAAATACATTGTTGCATACAAAGCCCGGACGACGGGAGCAAAAATGAACTTTTCACTAGTGCTTTATGAAATATCGACTATTCTATCGACATCCATATGAACGATTTTTTAATTTGAAATTTATAGATTATGCTAATTATGTTTCCATAGTAGTTCCACTTTTTTTGCAGATATCAAAAAATATATAAGATTTTTAATATGAATTCACCAATTTTTTTAGTCAACACATTCTGATATTTTTTGTGAATAATTTTGCCTTGAGGATGTAAAATTAAACTTAACAAGTGCACTTTGAAATTCGGAACGACATTCAAGTTGCTTTTTAGGCTTTAATTTTGGTTTTTTAACTGTCCTATGGTACTAGGTATTATTGACATAATTATTGTTTATCAATTTTAGATCGCAATGCCTCTGATTACGTACGGTTGCATAAATTACTGTTGATCAATACATTTCTAATTCATAAAATGTTGGTATGGATGTCGATAGAATAGTCGATATTTAACTAAGCACTAGTGACAAACGCATTTTTGCTCCCGTCATCCGGGGTTTGTGCATAATATGAACATTATGAACATCAATATCGCGACAGTCGATTAAAAAAACATTCAATCTCTGAATTGATGTCAGTTGCGACAAAATATCGGGGTCTACTTGGCTTGCTAAGTCAGAAGACATTTAGGAATAAGGGAGTTTACCTTTAATTAGACAATGTCCAAAATACTGTGGACTTTGATCCACATTTTGTATTTGGGTCAAAATTCTTTTCGTTGTCTTGTTTTATACCACTCTGTCGCGCTTTTAGTTGTTGTTTTGACTCAGTATTATAAAAAAAATGCGGTGCACTTATATTTCTTTTTCACGCTACATTTTAATCCATACATCAGAAATCGAAAACAAAACATCATCTCATACAAAAATCACCACTGCGTCACGTTTTTTAGGAACACAAAATAAGACAACGAAAAGAATTTTGACCCATGTACTAACTCTACAGTATTGAAAAAAACTCGCTAAACACGAACTTTAGATGCTGGTAAAGGAAAAACAAGGAACAACAATTTAAATTATTGTATGTTATTTGAATCAAAGATTATTTTCCTTTTAAAACAAGGGTCGTGGAGGAGACTACTATTTAGTACTGTAAAAAGGATTAACTCATGTTTAAATGAAGATTCATAGAATGAAAACATATTTAGAAGTCAATTACCACATAAAATCTCAGTTTTTTTTACTTTTCATCCATAACAATATTAAAACATCATACAGTATTAAATTAATTTCTACTCTCCGATGATAAGATAAAACTTCGTAAGGTACAAACCCGTGATAAAAATTCAACTATTCAATTTACAATTCACAATTCAATTACTAAGTAACACAGACAATCTTACATCACCGAGAACACGTATCACAAGCACATTGTAAATGGCGCTAATTTCATATTATTTTTAATTCAGTAATTGAATTGATTAAGGTCAAATAAAATCGTTCGGAAATTAGATTTTAAATATATGTTGTCTCTTTTAAAGTTCTGGTAATGTTAGCGCCACACACAAATGCTTTATCGCTTTGGGTATGCTTTAAATAAACGCACATAATAGATTTATCCGTCCGTTCCATCCTCATCCTAGAGTCGAGTGCTCTCAAATCTAAAATATTACACGGGACAATTTCAATAAACCTCAATTGTCAACTAAAAGTAGACAAGTCGCGATTGGTGTAAGCTGCACTTAACGCGAACAGTTCTAAAAATGATTATTACCTTTGAAATTTCCGAACTAGTCTATTAGAAAGATTCTTTTTTTTTCTGAACATTGCGTTGTAGCCAAGTACACCATTATACTATAGTATCCAGAAAAAATATTGCATGTCGATATTTTGAAAGAGTCTCGACTTTCTTTAGACTTCGTATAGTACTGTCACATGTCTGTATATACTAGTTTTTTCAACAGATTTGCATAGACACCTAAAATGTAAGTTCTTATACAAAATGTCTACAATGTGCCCATGAGGAAAGGGAAAAAATTCAACAGCGGATTTCTGACCAAATTTGAAGTTAAAAATGTCATATGAAGTTTTCTGGATTCAGTCTATTTTAAGAGAAAATTTGATTTTTTTTAAACCGTTTTTGATCGTTACGCTATGATAAACGCATTTTAGGAAACGATTTTGTCACCATGTTGTTTTAGTCTTGTCACACTTAATTGACAGACAATGTTTTTTTTCAGATTTGAGCAAAACTCATTTAACATTTTTTGCTTCTTTTAGTCTCAGGAATATGCTGTTAGATTTTTCCCTTTCCTCGTGGGCACCTTGTATAACAAAAGTCCATAAAGTGCAGAATGTATCTGTTATTAAAATAAATTTATCATTGACAACGATAGCAGTTCGTACTCGTCTCTTTCGAAAGACCTGCAATATTTTTTACCGAAACTATACGCTTATCTACACAGTAACAATTGACCATTGAAGTCGAGTTAGTTCAACATCAATGTAATAGTGTGATTTACAAGTGGCTCACGTCAAGCGGTGTAACGTGCAGCGGTGCCGCGACCGTCCAAGCTATTATACTCAGACCGACCGGTGTATACTCAGACCGACCGGTGTATACTCAGACCGACCGGTGTATACTCAGACCGACCGATGTATACTCAGACCGACCGGTGTATACTCAGACCGACCGGTGTATACTCAGACCGACCGGTGTATACTCAGACCGACGCCTGCTCGAGGCGGGTCGCACTAACCACACATGAGGAGTGTCTTTTCAAAGGCTTATTCCCACTTGGTCAACAGGTATTATTTCTCTTATGAAAACATAGAAAAAATTACCCTTGTTGACAGAGTGGAAATAGACCCATTTGAAAAGTCACTCTTCATTTGACAGACCGATCAGGGCATTTTCACTTCTAGGGACACCCAATTAGCTTAAGGGCCTGTTTCACAATCTCCAGTTAAAGCTATCTGTCAGATAAAAATAACACGCTCTCTTTTTTCTTCCAGGTGAAAGAAAGAGATAGTGTTATGTTTTATCTGACAGATAGCTTTAACGGGAGATTGTGAAACAGGCCGTAACTCTCACAAAAATGTTAACTTCGATGTCAGTTTTGTAACGACAATTAAGCATGAAATATTTACGTATATCCACTTTATTCATGTACATAAACGCGTATTCTTTCTGGATGAAATGATAAAAAAATATTTTTGTTAATATTTAATGCTTAATTGTCGTTACAAAGCTGACATCGAAGTTAACATTTTTGTGAGAGTTACGGCCTGTTTCACAATCTCCAGTTAAAGCTATCTGTCAGATAAAACATAACACTATTTCTTTCTTTCACGATAGAAGTTAACTTTTTTGTGAGAGTTAAGCTTATTGGGTGTCCCTAGAAGAGAAAATGCCCATCAACGTTATCCAGCAGATTACTATGAAACGTCCCATACTACAAATTTAGCAAACAATTGACTGGTTTGACGCAACCCACCTTTACACAAGCACGCACCCAGAAGGCGGCACTTCGGGCGGCGGCGGCGGCGCAGGCACCACCACATTGGCCCTCACACTGGCCACCACATCCGGCACCGACACCCTAGAACTCGGGGACTCTTTCCTCGTCTGTTTAACCTCTTGAGCTTTCTGCGGCTGTTCGGGGGGTTTCGGCTTCGGGTCTTGAAGGGAGCCGGTGCTGGCGGTTCGCACGCGGGTCTTGACCATGGACATGCGGCGTTCGCGGGTGTTGATGATGGAGGTTAGGAACGGGATCTGGTTGCTGATCGCTACCATGAATGGTTTGTATCCCAGGCTGGAACAAAATAAAAAAAATCTACAATATAACAACATTTTAATTTGGTTGAGCGTTTGATAGCTTGGTTATCGACTCCGTGTTATTTCTCTTCTGCGTTGCTGATAGCTATAGTTTCGAAGGCGAGCTTCGTTAAGGAATAAAAGCCGAAGTTCAATATTTAATTACAGCTCAACTATCGACACTTACACATTTAAAATTGTTATCTTTTGCTGACGAAATAAGTTTGTCAGACCATACCCTTATGGCTCTATTGTCCCGACATTTTGTATTTGCGAGAAAGAGGCAAATTTAACACAAGGAATTATACTCGTAGTTTACTTATGTACATGGCTCATAGATATATGAAAGAGAGAGATTTGTAACGAAGCGAAATCGTAATGAGTCTCGGTGTCTCCGAGGTCGGGCCTTTGCCACGCTGTGATTGGCTAAAGCGCGGAGTGGAGCGCGGCACTAGAGAAGAGGCTACGTCGATAAATTATTATCCATAGATATTTGATAAGGCCGGAATATTAAGAAAAACATTAAAATCGATCTATCATTCAATAAGAAATAAATACAGATTAAAATATCGCATTGAACGATGTATCTAATCTTTATAAACATGTATTTGAATATGAACAAAGCAATTTATTAACGACATTATCTTAATTGTGGCTGGAACCAAATGAACAAATAACTATTTAGACGGTTGTACCCTTAATAAACAAAATGATATCTTCCGTTTCCGCGATGGTCACATATTTAAATAAAACAATTTCAACCTTTGACAACGGTTATTGTAAGAGGCTCAAAATAATGAATATACGCGATATAATCTATTTATATTGTTTTACCTTTATAAAGATAAGATATTGATACAAAGGTTGATGAAAGAAAAATTGAATAAATAATCAAATACCTTAACAATTTATCGACCCTATTTGTCATCGGCACGGTCAGTCGTACCTCTAGTTCGCGGCCTGCTCGCAGCGGCCGTAGCAAGAAATGACAGTACGGTTGTCAATATCGCTAGCAATTCGATACATTGCACGGTCGCTTACCAAATTGTGACTTGCTTGCTATTCTAAGCCATCAATGTAAAACGCACATACAATTTGTCACTGAATAGTTCAACCAATTGGTACCTCCAAGTAAAATCATTATGACGTTTGTCAGCGGTTTGTTGTTATATATTATTTGTAAAAATACGTGGTTTTGTCAACTAATAACTAAAAAAATCAATAGTTACATGTGGTACGTGACTCAATAGTCCTTAAAATGTTTATTTACACTCCTATTTTTACAAGAAATAACGGCACAATTCGGCATTTTGCGGATATGTCCGAGCTCATTCTGTAGTCGCGGGTAAGTTGCGACTGGCTCATAGGGCGCGCATCTGTCACACTATAAAGGCCAATGGGCCATAACGCTGCGACATGTTCCATGCCTCCGTTAGCTATCTATACTGATCTGTGACATGGCTACTAAGTTATTCGTTTTAACTTCTGCATACAACAAGGCAATAGGTTTACCGTACCACAGGTTGTCGCTCCACTAATACATAAATTGCAGGGCAGTTTTCAATTGTTGCTTGGGCACCAATCGACTGCAGTCGGCACGATACGTCCGCAGTACTACTACTAACACGTCATGTAGCTGCAGATGTTACTATTATTAAAATCCCACGCCGCAGTTACCGCCGTTCCGGGGGCAGTCAAACGAACGACCGTTCCGGGTAATCTAAGTCAGCAAGCGGATTGCTTAGAGGTAACTGAATCGGGATTTTACGTACCACTCGTTGTCGCTCCAGGCGTAGATGTGCTGCAGGGCAGTCTTGAGCCGGCGCACGGCCGCCACGCTGACGTCGTGTAGTCACCAGCAGCCATGACTGTCACCACGCTAGAGTACCGTACCACTCGTTGTCGCTCCAGGCGTAGATGTGCTGCAGGGCAGTCTTGAGTCGTCGCACGGCCGCCACGCTGACGTCGTGTAGTCACCAGCGGCCATGACTGTCACCACGCTAGAGTACCGTACCACTCGTTGTCGCTCCAGGCGTAGATGTGCTGCAGGGCAGTCTTGAGTCGTCGCACGGCCGCCACGCTGACGTCGTGTAGTCACCAGCGGCCATGACTGTCACCACGCTAGAGTACCGTACCACTCGTTGTCGCTCCAGGCGTAGATGTGCTGCAGGGCAGTCTTGAGTCGTCGCACGGCCGCCACGCTGACGTCGTGTAGTCACCAGCGGCCATGACTGTCACCACGCTAGAGTACCGTACCACTCGTTGTCGCTCCAGGCGTAGATGTGCTGCAGGGCAGTCTTGAGTCGTCGCACGGCCGCCACGCTGACGTCGTGTAGTCACCAGCGGCCATGACTGTCACCACGCTAGAGTACCGTACCACTCGTTGTCGCTCCAGGCGTAGATGTGCTGCAGGGCAGTCTTGAGTCGTCGCACGGCCGCCACGCTGACGTCGTGTAGTCACCAGCGGCCATGACTGTCACCACGCTAGAGTACCGTACCACTCGTTGTCGCTCCAGGCGTAGATGTGCTGCAGGGCAGTCTTGAGTCGTCGCACGGCCGCCACGCTGACGTCGTGTAGTCACCAGCGGCCATGACTGTCACCACGCTAGAGTACCGTACCACTCGTTGTCGCTCCAGGCGTAGATGTGCTGCAGGGCAGTCTTGAGTCGTCGCACGGCCGCCACGCTGACGTCGTGTAGTCACCAGCGGCCATGACTGTCACCACGCTAGAGTACCGTACCACTCGTTGTCGCTCCAGGCGTAGATGTGCTGCAGGGCAGTCTTGAGTCGCCGTACGGCCGCCACGCTGACGTCGTGTAGTCACCAGCGGCCATGACTGTCACCACGCTAGAGTACCGTACCACTCGTTGTCGCTCCAGGCGTAGATGTGCTGCAGGGCAGTCTTGAGTCGTCGCACGGCCGCCACGCTGACGTCGTGTAGTCACCAGCGGCCATGACTGTCACCACGCTAGAGTACCGTACCACTCGTTGTCGCTCCAGGCGTAGATGTGCTGCAGGGCAGTCTTGAGTCGTCGCACGGCCGCCACGCTGACGTCGTGTAGTCACCAGCGGCCATGACTGTCACCACGCTAGAGTACCGTACCACTCGTTGTCGCTCCAGGCGTAGATGTGCTGCAGGGCAGTCTTGAGTCGCCGTACGGCCGCCACGCTGACGTCGTGTAGTCACCAGCGGCCATGACTGTCACCACGCTAGAGTACCGTACCACTCGTTGTCGCTCCAGGCGTAGATGTGCTGCAGGGCAGTCTTGAGTCGTCGCACGGCCGCCACGCTGACGTCGGGCGCACGCGCCGCGTTGCATGTTCGCAGGACTGCCAGCGCGTCGCGGAGCGCTATGGCGACCACCAGCGCCCATTCCACGCAGCTCGCTTCAGTCATCAGTTGGAGGAAGTATCTGCAACCGTATTCCTTCGATTAAGCGATTGCTTAACAGGGGTCTACTGAGTAAAACGATCGACGTGTCACATTTATTAACACGCTCAATGCGGAACAGGTCATATGTGACCTGTACAAGTATGGTTAATTACGATTTAACTTAATTGCCGCAGCGAATTTTCGA
This sequence comes from Thaumatotibia leucotreta, assembly GCA_025490895.1. NCBI lineage: Eukaryota > Metazoa > Arthropoda > Insecta > Lepidoptera > Tortricidae > Thaumatotibia > Thaumatotibia leucotreta. The sequence continues at coordinate 21,796 of JALPQI010001264.1, read as the reverse complement.
ATCGCAACAGAGAGATAACACATCGATTATGGTTCATGGTAGACCTTCAGAAACCAAAAAGGTGTACTTCGGGTTTGTTTTTAGTCAGATCATGTAGATCGAGTAACATTATTTTTGAGACATTTTATTGAAATTCGAATGATGAAAGATGCCATAGGAAGTTAGAGGGTGCGATTGGAACATTTATTCGACTTCAGCACACTTCTTTTCTTATCTTACTGTTTAACATTTATCGCTGTTCGTCGATACATCATGATCATGTAGATCGAGTAACATTACTTTTAAGCCATTTTATTGAAATTCGAATGATGAAAGACGCCATAGGTAGTTGGAGGGTGGGATTGGAACTTTTACTCGACTTAAACACAGTTCTTTTCTTATCTCACTGTTTAACATTTATCGCTGTTCGTCGATACAAGTTAAAAAGCGCGGTGCTGCCACGCTACCCTAGCCGCGGAGCTACAACACTGTGTATTATCAAACCGCGATTAAAATGGGATTCGAAAGTACTGTTGACACAAGAGTGTATAAGTCAGTCTAGGATATACTCATAGTTATATTCATATATTTATACTTTAAGTGCAAAGACTTACAGTCAACAACTCTTTTCTTGGTAAATATTGTGTCATTTGATGTGTCAACAGTACTCCCGAATCCCTTTCTGATTCCGGTTTGATAATATATGTGTACCGTAGCTGCACATGCGCGGTGTGGCTGCCCCGCTCCGCCTGGCTGTGGTGCAGGCGCTCCATGAGCGCGGCGTAGCGTCGCTCTTCGCCGGTCTCGGTCCAGGACACCGCTCCTTCTGCCACGCTACCCTCGCCGCGGAGCTACAACACTGTGTATATGTGTACCGTAGCTGCACATGCGCGGTGTGGCTGCCCCGCTCCGCCTGGCTGTGGTGCAGGCGTAGCGTCGCTCTTCGCCGGTCTCGGTCCAGGACACCGCTCCTTCTGCCACGCTACCCTCGCCGCGGAGCTACAACACTGTGTATATGTGTACCGTAGCTGCACATGCGCGGTGTGGCTGCCCCGCTCCGCCTGGCTGTGGTGCAGGCGTAGCGTCGCTCTTCGCCGGTCTCGGTCCAGGACACCGCTCCTTCTGCCACGCTACCCTCGCCGCGGAGCTACAACACTGTGTATATGTGTACCGTAGCTGCACATGCGCGGTGTGGCTGCCCCGCTCCGCCTGGCTGTGGTGCAGGCGTAGCGTCGCTCTTCGCCGGTCTCGGTCCAGGACACCGCTCCTTCTGCCACGCTACCCTCGCCGCGGAGCTACAACACTGTGTATATGTGTACCGTAGCTGCACATGCGCGGTGTGGCTGCCCCGCTCCGCCTGGCTGTGGTGCAGGCGTAGCGTCGCTCTTCGCCGGTCTCGGTCCAGGACACCGCTCCTTCTGCCACGCTACCCTCGCCGCGGAGCTACAACACTGTGTATATGTGTACCGTAGCTGCACATGCGCGGTGTGGCTGCCCCGCTCCGCCTGGCTGTGGTGCAGGCGTAGCGTCGCTCTTCGCCGGTCTCGGTCCAGGACACCGCTCCTTCTGCCACGCTACCCTCGCCGCGGAGCTACAACACTGTGTATATGTGTACCGTAGCTGCACATGCGCGGTGTGGCTGCCCCGCTCCGCCTGGCTGTGGTGCAGGCGTAGCGTCGCTCTTCGCCGGTCTCGGTCCAGGACACCGCTCCTTCTGCCACGCTACCCTCGCCGCGGAGCTACAACGCTGTGTATATGTGTACCGGAGCTGCACATGCGCGGTGTGGCTGCCCCGCTCCGCCTGGCTGTGGTGCAGGCGCTCCATGAGCGCGGCGTAGCGTCGCTCTTCGCCGGTCTCGGTCCAGGACACCGCTCCTTCTGCCACGCTACCCTCGCCGCGGAGCTACAACACTGTGTATATGTGTACCGTAGCTGCACATGCGCGGTGTGGCTGCCCCGCTCCGCCTGGCTGTGGTGCAGGCGTAGCGTCGCTCTTCGCCGGTCTCGGTCCAGGACACCGCTCCTTCTGCCACGCTACCCTCGCCGCGGAGCTACAACGCTGTGTATATGTGTACCGTAGCTGCACATGCGCGGTGTGGCTGCCCCGCTCCGCCTGGCTGTGGTGCAGGCGCTCCATGAGCGCGGCGTAGCGTCGCTCTTCGCCGGTCTCGGTCCAGGACACCGCTCCGCCTTCTGCCACGCTACCCTCGCCTACGGAACTGCAATCAGTAAACATGTCAACTGATAACGATGATGAAATAAAACCCCAGGTTACTCTGAAATGCGAGGGTATAGCTACACCATTGGTGCAAATCAGATTACTATGGAAAGCCTAATTAAGGCACCGGAAGATTGCGCGCTTCTGAAGTAGAAGCGGCAAATGCGTAATAACTACGTTCCCTCCATTTCATAAAACAATTGCCTTATACCCGCCAAACGTCGAAATGTAATGGATACTGCGTTAAATCATACAATGGGTAGGGGAGACCGGGGCAAAACGAAGCTCGGGCAGAACGGGAAATGTACTTGTGTGCGTAACTGGTGCGCGCAATAGAGCGCGACATAGCGCCATTCGCGCCAACTTCCGTCGCCTCACACGAGTCAATGCGGCGGGTGCGTGTCACTACCTGTTTTGGTCGCACAGCAAGAAAGAACTGATTTTTGGTGATTTGTTAAGATGTTCTTTTGATCGATGGGCATAAAGGTAGATATCAGTGCTATTGTTATTCCTTACTATATACATGTTGCATCAGTGTAAAAGTAACGAATTTAGGTTGCTTTTACGAACAATTATTTTGTAGGTTAGTACTGTTGATATTTTTGTAAAATCTGTCCCTTGGGGCAAAATGGTCGGGGTAAAATGGGATACTATCCCGTTTTGCCCCATATGAGTAGATAATTTCAAATTTGGTTATAAAACCGTTTCATATTCGTTTGCAGTCAAAATGGTACGAAATTATAAGTAAGACAGACCAACAAACAAAAAAAAGTGACACGGATGTAAATTCATCTGAAGACGTTGATGATTGTATGTACTTGCATATATTGTGGGTACTTATATTCACAGTCCACTGAAGGATGGGTTATTTGCAGTGTGTGCTAAGGCTGGGCCCGTAACTCGTGCAAGTGTAGACAATGATGATGAAGAGGCACATATTTGTGAAGGTTGCCAACCCGATTAAAGATATGCTCGTTTTGCCCCATAGCGTTTCCCATTTTGCCCCAACGTCGGGGCAAAACGGGATTTTTACATGTAACAATCAGTTCCTAATTGCAAAAAAAATAAGTGATTTAGTGCCATAAAAGATAAAACATATGTTAGTCAAAACTATAAGTGTTGCTTTTGTTGTAAGAGATTTTTAATAAACATTAGAATGTAGGATCGGAACGTAAGAAGATGAGTGGAACGGAGCGTACGTGTGAGAGAAGGATGGTAGACGGTGCGAGAGGGACGGGAGAACGATTTGAATGGGGAACGAAAGAATGTGTGGTGTGTAAGACGTGGTGTGAAAGAAGTAAAACAATTTAGCTGGTGAAAATAAATCTAAATTAACGAAGAAACGCCCGTTTTAACCGTGCGGTGACGGAGTAAGAATACAAAAATCACCGCCCCTCTCTTCCCGTGGGTGTCGTACGAGTCGACTAAGGGAAATACTGAGTATCCAGCTTCTCAGCCGGTGGTAGGGTATTTTTACTAGTACCCGCCTGGTTGGCTACCACTGTACATTCGGTGTAAACGCCCGTGAAATGACTTACCTTCGTGTTTGCCGTGTTTCGGGGTCAGCCGGTGTATTTACCAGCATCTAGCGGGCCAGCAAGGCGGTGGCAACTAACAGGTTACTAATTGTCTCCTGTTCGTTGCCGCCGCGATTTGGGCTCCACTTTTCACTTACGATCAGGTGGAGTGGAGCCACTTATTTGTTGTGCCAACGTTATTTTTATTGGGTCGGCAACGCGCATGTGACACCCTGAGGTTGCAGGCGCCCATAGGCTACGGTGACTGCTTTCCATCAGGCGGGCCGTATGCTTGATTGCCACCGACGTGGTATAAAAAAAAAAAAAAAAACGCATTTTATTCGGAGGCAATAGAGAATCCCACATAATTTTGGTGTCTGAAGCGGGATTGCCTCAAGAATATTTAAGAAACGACGAAATTGAAAAATTTGGAAAATTTTCATAGAAAAAAAAAATGGCGTCCGATGGAAGTTTCAATTTTAATATGGTATTAGACGGAATACCGAAGTTCAGCGGCGACGATAAGGCGCACTCATCTACGAAATGGGCTCAAGATATTGAAGACAACGCAGAAATCTTCAGTTGGACGGAAGCCCAGGGTCCCGTTTTATAAAGTTACAAGTTACAATTTTACAAGCGTTTACTGGCAACACTTGCCCCGTTTTTTACAATTTGCGTTTTATAAAAGTACTATGTTACAATTTTACAAGTTACAGGTACAAGTGCCTGTAGCTCAGCCATAGACAAAAATACAGGAGTTTAATAGTTTTAAACTCGTAATCGAACAAGTGTTTTATAAAAATATTGTAAATAACAAGTGTAGGTGTGGTAGACTTGTAACAAAAACTGACGTACGTCTTGAGGCCTGTAACCGCAACTACAAGTGCAATTTCCCCAGTTATTTCGTGTGCTACAGACGTTTGCTCGTAATAGTGTTGAAATTATTCGCTTTCTGAGAGATTCTTCATAGTTTTGGCCAACTACCACGGACTCCGAAAACCGCAAACGACGATTTGTCTTTGTCACTTCTAACAAGGCGATATTAGAGTGAAAGAGAAAAATAATTGAAATTTGCGGATTTTCGAGTTTGCGGTAGGGCCGCTGACTATGACTACACTTTTTTACTTATGTCTGGAGCATAAGGTCTAAAGTTGTATATATTATTATATTTATTCCCTTGACTGTACCCCGATAGCGTTGACCGAGACTGTATCAGCTCCTAATAAATTTGCACTTTCGGAGTCGGATACCGTACGACTTCAAAGAGCGAATGAACTCCACACAAATTTAGAACATCTCTCTCATCGTTTTGTTCTACGGCCCCACTGCGATTTTCGCAAATTTCGAGGATTTGTCTCTCTCACTTTAATGAAGCCTTCGTTGGAGTTGCGGCGAAAAATCTTCGAAATTTACGAATTTTGAATTTCGCGGTAGTAGGGCTGATTTTCCATCAAAATAAACATACATAATCTGTGGATACGATTATTTATGTCAGTTTTTATTTTTAAATAGTGATGTCCGTCACGCCTGTAGATGTTACTTGTAATCGAGATTTACCATGGTTCATTACAATTGTAAATTTTTGTGTGTATTTATAAAACACCTGTAATAGTTCATAGTGCATTACAGGTTCCTGTAACCTGTACACTTGTAACCTGTAACTTGTAACTTTATAAAACGGGACCCAGATCCTCATTGTAGCGCGAAGATCTTTAGTCGGCACGGCGGCGCTATGGCTACAATCCGAGAAAACCTTCAAAAAATACGAAGATCTTAAAGCGGCAGTATTTAAAGAATTCCCGGATTCCATTAACATCAAGGAGATGCACGAGCTGATGGGTAGTAGAAAGAAGAAGAAGGAAGAGTCCTACTATCAGTATATGCTGGTCATGAAGGAATTGGGTAAACGCGCAAAATTCCCAGATTACATAGCTATACAATACATTATCGACGGCATAACTGATTACGAGCTTAACAAAGCTATTTTGTACGGCGCAACTACCTATCCGGTCCTAAAAGAAAAAATACATTATAAATATTAGATGTCATATACCAAAGAAAAACGACCAAGATCACCTATGTCCGAGGTGGGGATCGAACCCACGTACTCAGCTTTCGCGGCTGATGCCTGTACCCCTCGGCCACTCGGTCTTAGCAACCACCGGTCAAATTTCTCGGGTATATGCAATCCCTTACAAGGCTAGGCGCCTTTGACTTTTCGCAATATGTTCAAGAAAAAATACAGTTATACGAAAAGATGAAGATGAAAACGAAGAAAGAAGTGCAAGAAGTTAAACCTAATCATAATAAGATAGAAAAAGATAATATGAAGAATTATTCATCATCGTCGGCAGGTCGAAAACGGTGCTATAAATGCGGCGAAGATAATCATTTGGCTTTGACATGTACGAAGGGCGTCAAATGTTTTCGGTGTAACGAGTTTGGACATATCGGAAGTCAGTGTACATCGAACAATTTAAAAGAGCGCGGCGATGTTCCGGCGGCGAAGTCGTTTCACGATTTCCGTAACGACAAAGGGAGACAGCAATCATCGGGTTCGGCGGCGGCGACGGATAGTCGGCGGCAGTCGGCCATGTTCGGGCAATCGGCCAATGAGGAAGCGCGCATCGATGACAACTTCACTATGGCGGATGTCATTGTCAGCGGCCGGTATTTGGATGTAAACAAACACGACGAAAAGATTGAAAATATTTCCGATGAGCCGATGAAGACGATTTATTTATGCGGAATGGATGTAAGCGCATTAATTGACTCGGGTAGTGCGTTAAACCTTATTAGATTGGACGTGTTTAATAAATTAAAAGTGGAAATGTGCGTTGAGGACAAAGTGATAAACGGATTTGGACAGTCGGTGGTAAGATCGCTTGGAAAGTTTTACCAAAGTGTTATAATTGACGGGAAGTGTTATAACGATGTAATATTCCATATTGTATCCAATGATGCTATGCCATTTCCAGTAATTATAGGTCGTGAATTTCTGGATACTGTAGTGATGGTTGACGACATCTCTTCAAGGATAGCCAAGGCTAGAGCAACTTTCGCGCAACTCCGCCCCATATGGCAGTCTAGGAAACTGACGAGAGGAGTAAAATTAAAAATCTTCCGATCCAATGTTAAGACCGTGTTGTTGTATGGGAGCGAGACGTGGAGAGTAACGAAAGACATCACGCAGCGAATCCAAGTCTTCGTCAATCGATGCTTACGACAGATTCTTGGTATATTCTGGCCCGAAAAAATTACAAATGAACACCTCCTAGAACTCTGTCACGAAACCCCGATCGGACATCAGATCACGCGCCGCAAGTGGACTTGGATAGGCCACACCCTCAGAAGAGACCCAGACCACATACCAAGGCAAGCCTTAGAATGGACCCCACAAGGCAAAAGGAGATGTGGACGGCCAAAGCAATCCTGGCGGCGCTCGGTGGCATCCGAGATAAAGACGATCGGGCTGTCATGGCCTGAGGTGAAGCTCGCAGCTCGAGATAGATCGCGATGGCGACGCACTGTGGACGCCCTCTGCCCCACCTAGGGGACTTAGGACTTTAAGTCAAGTTGTGATGGTTATGCGCGAGGGTTCCGTAAAGTTCATATCAGAGGATGACGGATGGTTGGCGAGGGTGAATTGTGTGAATGAGGGTAATGTTTCAGGTCACATTCACGACAACGTTGTTAAAGAAGAGGTGGAACGACTGGTGGCTGAATACAAACCTATACAAACAAAGGAGGCGCCAATCGAACTCAAGATCATACTGAAAGATGACATCCCCGTGGCACAACGTCCGAGAAGACTTTCCTTGGCAGAACAGCAGATTGTCGAAGAGCAGGTAGATGAATGGATGCAGAAAGGAATTATACAGGTGAGTTTTTCTGAGTACACTAGCCCGTTAGTTTTAGTAAAAAAGAAAGATGGTTCAACCAGAGTGTGTGTTGATTATAGACTGCTTAACAGGAAAATGGTTAAAGATGAGTTTCCTCTACCACTGATCGAAGACCTAATTGACAAGTTGCAGGATGCTAAGTTGTTCAGTGTGATTGATTTGAAAAATGGGTTCTTCCATTTAAGGATAAGCAAGGAGTCAGTCCCATATACATACATCGGTTGTTACGCACCATGGGCAATGGGAATTCCTAAGAGCCCCATTCGGTTTATCAGTCTCACCGAAGTATTTCATGAGATTCATCACCATTATTTTTAAAGATTTAATTCAAGAAGGTGTTATGATGGTATTCATTGACGACATAATAATTCCAGGTCAGACGGAGCAAGATGCACTCTCAAAGCTGCAACGAGTATTGGAAGTAGCTGCGGAGTATGGTTTGGAAATTAATTGGAAGAAGGCGCACCTGATATGCAAAGAGTTTGAGTACCTAGGGCATCTTATCAAAGAAGGGCAGGTACAGCCAAGTCCAGACAAAATTAAGGCAGTAGCATGTTATCCAGAGCCAAGAGATTTTAAACAAGTACAAAGTTTCATTGGATTGACCTCATACTTCCGTAAGTACATACAAGATTATGCACAGATAGCAAGACCCTTAACTGACTTGATGAGAAAGGATGCTAAGTTTGTTTTTGGTCAAGAACAAAGGGAAGCCTTTAACATTTTAAAGATTAAGTTGACGAGTGAACCAGTTTTAAAGATATTCAACCCGAAGTTACACACAGAACTTCACACAGATGCGTCGAGCCAGGCTCTGGCAGGTATACTTATGCAGAGAAGTCAAGATGGAGAACTGCACCCTGTATACTATCTATAGTATACAGGGTGCAGTTCTCCATCTTGACTTCTCAGTAGACGTACAACACTGTTAAAAATTAGGGAATTTTACAGACGAAAAAATTACAGAATTCTGTAAAATTACATCATTTTCACAGAAAAAATTGTAATTTCACATATTTTTCATCAATTTTACAAAAATAAATTTAAAATTGATGAAAAATATGTGAAATTACAAATTTTTCTGTGAAAATGATGTAATTTTACATTTTTTCGTCTGTAAAATTCCCTAATTTTTAACAGTGAAGTGAAGCAGAAAGTCGATATTCAAGCTATGAACTCGAAGCTCTAGCTATTGTGGAATCTGTGAAGAAGTTTCACCATTACCTATTTGGTATTCACTTTAAGATTGTTACAGACTGTCAAGCGTTTGAGCTCACTTTGAAAAAGAAAGATCTAACAGCTAAAGTGGCAAGATGGGTACTACTACTGGACCAGTATGACTATGAGATAGAACATCGACCGGGTGTTAAGATGCCACATGCAGATGCTCTTAGCCGGAATCCATACGTGGCCATTGTGGTAAGCTTGCACGAGAAGATTAGCCAAGCTCAAGAAAAAGATGAGGAGCTCAATGCCATTAAACAGCTGATTTTGAAAGATGGAAATTACAATGACTTTTATGTGCAAAATGACATAATTTACAAAGGTGATCAGCCGCAACTGGTGGTACCTAAGATTATGGAAAAAGAGGTTATCAAGCAGGTACACAGTAATGGCCATTTTGCCATGAGAAAGATGAAAGATGCTATAAGCAAAGATTACTACATAAGAAACATGGACAGGAAGATTGAAGAAGTAATTACAGGTTGTATACCTTGTTTATTAGCTACCAGAAAAGAAGGCAAACAAGAAGGCTTATTGAATCCTATTGCAAAAGAAGGACTGCATACATTGCATTTAGACCACATTGGACCGTTGACTGAAACAAAGAAGTGTTACAATCATATACTGACAGTTGTGGACGCATTCACAAAGTTTGTGTGGCTCTACCCAACGAAGTCAACAACCAGTGCTGAAGTAATTAGCAGGTTGCAACTACAGCAGCAGACATTCGGTAACCCAATACGCATTATTACCGATAGAGGTACGGCATTCACGAGCGGAGCTTTCCAGAAGTACTGTGAAGATGAGGGTATCCAGCATGTGACTATTACGACTGGAGTAGCCAGGAGTAACGGCCAAGTAGAGAGAATCCATCGTATTATGATACCGATGTTGACCAAGTTATGCATAGAAGATCAGTCTCTATGGTACAAGCACGTGGGACGAGTACAGAGAGCTATAAATAGTACGTATCAGAGAAGCATAGATACTAGGGTGGTCCACGGTAGTATGGAGAAAATTCAAACGGCAGTTAGAGGTCACCCCACCCTCTTATTTTGTTACACATATTATAATGACAAAATCCTAAAAGTTTCATAAGATTATTTCAACTATAAGGCATTGCTCAACCACTTCAAAGTTACAGAAAAATTTGGTGGAGAATGCCAATGTACGTTTTCTGGTGCCCCATTAATTATAATCAATGTTAGCTCCACGAGTTCTTGGTAATCGTCTCAGATTGGTTTATAATCATTTTCAATAGTTTTTTAAGGAGTCCTTAGTGTTTTGAGCAAATAATTATTTAGGTGTCTTCTGTAAGCTCTAAACCTTCGTAATTTTCTGTGGCAATATTCGACTAAATAGCTCTATATTTTTTGAACAAGGGTATCTGAAGGAAACTTGATGGACCGAAACATAATTGAAATACCTTTGACAGGATTATTTCCAACACATTATGTCTGCATGCAAGCCATAGCAAATCACGACCTAGCTTTCTTTCAAGAAGTGCGCAAGCACCTTTTTGGAGTCCGGTATTTGATGATGTTGTGTCAAAGCGCATGGCTTGGACTTGATCGTTAACTTTCCACTCAGACAACAACTCGAACTGCATCAGCAGTTTTCTCTCCAGTTACAGATGAGAGTTTCGGAATTCCTAGTAATTTTTCCAAACCGTTTCCAGACACAAGAACAGGTAGTCTATCGACTTTTTTGTATTGTAACAGATCTGGTAACATTTTTCCGTCCCAATGTACAACTAGTTGACACTCCGGTGCAAAAGATGATTTTATTTAATCATTCATATCATACCTGGCTTAAATAAGTAGAGTAGACGGATCAACTCCCAGTGCAGCAGCCAAAATAATGAAAACTCTCATTGCCTCTCGATCAGTTATTTTATTACGATCTAAAGTGCTTGTAACATGGTGTAAAATATTTTTTTGACTTAATTAAGGAACAGTAGCAACATCAATCGCGTCTTTACTAGCAGGTTTGTGGGAAATTTCGTAGTCACAGTCAGTCTCGTCTCGTGTAAGTTACTGGAGTTACCACTAGAGCTAATATTAAGTAGCGACTCGTTATATTGTCCTGAAGTAGACGCAATGCGTTCGAATTCCTTTTGCTGTAATTGCTAAGACCTCTCCTTGCGTTTTTGTGTACGTTTCGATTACTGTGCTAGTTCTACATCGACAGTACTCATAAGCATTTTTCGTTCACATCTCTGATCAATGAGAAACGCCACATCTTCCGAGATTGTGACCTGTTCAAAAGCGTTAGCAGCCGCAATGTCTTCGTTAACAATTCTACGCGATCTTTTTGCGTTTGAGTATTCCTAGACTCGTAATTTTTTAGCAAACGCCAATGATTGTGTTTATTTTTTCGAGCTTATCAAAACAATGTTGAGGTAGCTGGGTCGGAATAGCTGCCTTGTTCCAGACGTATAAAACTTCATTTTTGACCAGGTGTGAGGCTTCTCTTATGCAATTTTTCTTGTTTAGGTGATAAAGAAAACGTAAAAGCACTTGCCTAAGAGTTGGTAGTTGACGAAGATGCGATAATGGCTCCAAGTCCAGGCAACCAAGAAGGTACTCCTTTTGACGTACTGAAGTACTCATTATTCAAATCTATTTAAGAAAAGCTAGCTCTTAATTATTGTTTTTATAACTTGAAAAATTAAAACACTCGATTTGCACTTTCAAAATATACTTTAAGTCACACGTTTTGCTCGAATAACTTGAAGTCTCAGGTAATCGAATTATATCGTTTTATTAAAACTTTGCGAGCCTTGAGCAGCGCGTTATCATAAAGCTAGGAAGTTGATATTTTTCTACAATAATAAATAGGGTAGGCATAACAAATTGGGAGGGTGGGGTACCCGAAAATAAAATAAAAAATTGTTTGGACCACCCTAATAGATACCTCACCTTTCCAGCTGTTGACCGGTACCAAGATGAACTGCAAAGAGGATGTAGAAATATTAAACCTGTTGCAAAAAGAAATTATATCCCAGTTTGATGAAGAAAGAGAGATTCAAAAGATCCAAGAGGAAAACCGAAACAGTTTTAATAAAAAGAGGAAGCAGAGCTCTAAGAATGAAGTAGGCGATCTTGTTGCGATTAAAAGAACACAGTTTGGGCCAGGTCTAAAGATTAAGCCGAAATTCTTAGGACCCTACAAGGTAACTAAGGTGAAGCGAAATGATCGCTACGACATGGAGAAGCTTTACAGCGGTACGGAGGGGCCGAACAGGACATCTACGGCGGCAGACTTCATGAAGAGGTGGCCTGACGAAGACTGCGAGTAACTGGTAGGATTTTTAACCTTTTATTTTTGATCTTTTTGATGATGGTGATGCACGTAAGATACCTTATTTCTCGGTTACATATTTTCATAGCGTATATTTTAAAGACGGAACCTAAGCGGATAAACCTGATCTCAGTGATCTCACAAATAAGTATTTTTAAGTTAGCTTAAATTTTAAAGATGTCAAAGATCGTTACATAACATAGACTGTTGTTAGAATATTTTTATATGTTGTTTATTTACGCTGTTACCTTAAAGGACCCCGGGCCTAAAGTATGGAAAATGTGGTTTCAGTCAAATCTTCTGAAATGTTGATATGTTATAGATTTCAGTGCCCTGAACAAAAAACTCTATCGGTGCTACCACGGTTTCCGGGTCCCTTTCCATGTTCTGCTCGATTTTGTACCAGATAACAAAGTAGTACTTAGTTCTAATACTTCGGGTCTATTTATTTAAACAATTGACGTTAGTTTGAAACTTTTTCGTGATAATGCTGATTAGTTAAAGACATAATACGTCTACAATGTCAACTTCATACGCACGTGATTGAATTATCGTTTATAGCTAAATGTGTGATTCTATGTCTCCGCGCACTCGTGTTTTCCATATTTATGTACGGCGCTGAGACTTGGTGTGTCAAGAGCCGCGAACACAGCAGTATTAACGCCTTCGAAATGTGGTGCTGGAGGAGACTGTTGCGGATTCCATGGACAGCCATGAGAACAAATAAATCCATTCTAGAGGAACTCGGCATCACCAAACGACTTGCGGATATCTATCAAGAGCGTATCCTTTGCTTCTTTGGACATATAATGCGGTCACCTCACCAAAGCATTGTCTAGAGAAGCAGTTAATTTTAGGGCATGTGGAAGGCAAACGCAGTAGAGGGAAGATACCAGTACGTTGGAGCGACGTTGTCAAGAGGGCTGCAAAGTGTAGTCTCTACGAAGCGGTCCACTTAGCAAAGAACCGGACTGCATGGAGGACAGTTGCATATGGTCACGATCCTCAGCCATGAGGGAACGACTAAGAAGTGTGATTCTATAATATACCTACTTAACATTGTAAAATATGAACTCATTCAAACATTAGAAAATATGGCGCTACTTTTAAATAGAGGACATTGCTTCGTATGTAATAATGCTGTTATTTTTCGTGCACGGCGGCGGATACCTACCAGAAAACAACGAAGAAAACATTCAATCTGCTATTTCGGCTGAGTTCAACAACAAGTCCCGTGTGTGTATTAATTGTAACCGATTGCTGAACTCAGCCGGCATTGTAAGTAGACGTTTTATGTCTTTAACTAACCAGCATTATCACAAAAAAGGTTCAAACTAATGTCAATTGTTTAAATAAATTGACCCGAAGTAGAACTAAGTACTACTTTGTTATCTAGTACAAAATCGAGCAGAACATGGAAAGGGACCCGGAAACCGTGGTAGCACCCATAGAGTTTTTTGTTCAGGGCACTGAAATCTATAACATATCAAAATTTCAGAAGATTTGACTGAAACCACATTTTCCATACTTTAGGCCCGGGGTTCTTTCATGTTGCCAAAATGCTGTTCTTATGTAAAGTGCTATGTTGAGCACAATGTATTTAAGACAGTTGTTGTTTTGTTGGACAACTTTAACGTAAGATGTTTGTATGATGTGAAGATGAATGAACGGGAATGATATCTGAGGGCAGATATTCTGCAGGACGGCCGAGAATGTAGGATCGGAACGTAAGAAGATGAGTGGAACGGAGCGTACGTGTGAGAGAAGGATGGTAGACGGTGCGAGAGGGACGGGAGAACGATTTGAATGGGGAACGAAAGAATGTGTGGTGTGTAAGACGTGGTGTGAAAGAAGTAAAACAATTTAGCTGGTGAAAATAAATCTAAATTAACGAAGAAACGCATTTTATTCGGAGGCAATAGAGAATCCCACAATAATTTCCATAATCAGTCGATTTTTTTCTTAACTATCCCGTCTTGCCCCGGTCTCCCCTACTCTGACGTCCACTCAATATGTTGGATCTCTGTCGTATGAGCTGTTACCTATACTACACATCGTATAGTAGATCACAACAACAAGCCAAGCGCTCGCTTCATTCTCCTGCGAACCTTTGTATGAAACAATTACGCTGAAAAAATGCGCAAAGCTACGTCTTCGGGTTTTTATGTCTGTAATCGGCGAAGAACTAGAAAAAACATATTAATAAACACCGCAATACACCTAAAATATGGTACAGTCAAGTGCAAAAATATGAAATTTTACCTTCCAATAAAATTAATATTATGTTTTCTGAGACTTCGGAGATCTTCAGGATGTGAGAGCGTAGCGTCTCCCAATGACCGATAGATGCCGCTAGCGTCTATGAAGCCGCTCCACAGCCCGTAGCGCGCCGCTGTGACGTAGTTTCCGCTCAAACAGCTTCCTGTAACCAACCAGCTCGCACCCGGCGACTCGCCGCCATTTCATTGTTGAGGAGAATGTAAAGGTTGATAAAATATTGCCACCAGGAAGGCATTATCCAGATCTCCGAAGTCTCAGAAAACATAATATTAATTTTATTGGAAGGTAAAATTTCATATTATGTGTTTCGTTCGACTTCGGAGATCTTCAGGATGTGAGACCTGTCTATTATCTCCTGGTGGCGAGTCAGCGGGTGCAGAAATGTTAGGGCTCTACTGCCCTAAACCAACCAATGAATTTTGACGTGTAGTCAATAAAATTAAGAATACATGATGCATCGCTTTGCATTCAGAGGTTAAGAATAGGCTCAAACGAGGCTTTTCGGTTGGGTTGACATGCTATTTGCATACATCTACAGAGTAGATATCCGCAGATTATATATAGGACTTACTCATCCGCAGTTTTTACACATAAGTTTCACATAACATTTTCGGTAATTTATACGAATTGACACGTCCAGAATACCGGGTTCATATTTTAATGTTATCTAATTTAGAACGGGATTTCAGAAAGGAAATAATTAAGTGAGAATTATTAGAATAATTGTCTACGTATAATACAGTACAGTGTAAGGTCATGGACTCTAAACTCGGTATTAACATTCCATATGTGGGTTTCTCTCTGATATGTCGTACAGCTGTTCAGATTAAAACTAGTATTCTTTAAGCGTTTAATCAAACAGGCACCTTGAAGGCGAAGGTTTCGCCAAATAAATACTTTACAAATAATATTAATCAGAGATTATCGTTCGCTACGCTAAATGCGATAAAATATGAGAGGATATTTTCGTTACTTGATTTGATGAGACAACTGGCAGACGATGTTATTTTTAGCGTACCACGATGACTATTTTCCATATGGGCGTACCTGTTTTTACTTTGGAGAAACGCCAACGGAACACCAGCAGACTTTTCTTTTGATCTGGTCAGTCAGCGTCGGTGCAGCAGCGTTCCGCTTACCTCAACGCATCGTGCGTTCAGTTAGGGCCAGTAGACTGAGACATACTGTGGCACGTGAACGTTTGAGGTGAGCGAACAGGTCGATGGACGGGGTACCCTAGCGGGTGAAGATCTGCTCAGTGGCCTCCGGGCGCTGGTGCCGCTCGGGGGCGCAGAGTCCCCTAGCTCGTCCGTCGACTTCCTGAAAGTACCGACCTGTAGGTATATGAACCGAACTGGTTCCGTAAGTTCTGAACCTGTAGTGCGAAGGCAATTCCCTGATGCCAATACTTTCTGCGTTGGTCGTTGTAACTAATAATCATACTAACTATCGATCTCCTCAGGTTCTCCTTAAGTTTTAAAGTGTAGTTTTTTTTTTTTTTTTTGGAGTCGCAGTGCAAGTTCCCTGTTGGAGACCATGCACCGGCTTCCTGTTGAGGACCGACTGAGAATGCGGTGCGTTGATCAATATACTCAGTATAGTGTTTCCTTCTTACCTCGATATGAACGTATTTTATTACGTTCTTAATTCACCATGGGAGATTCCCTCAAGAGTCCGGTTGGCAGATGAGATGGGAGCTGGCATGGGACTCTGTAATCGCCCGAAGCAGTGTTAGGGCCTGCGATAGTGCAACCAGCCTCCATGGACGCCCAAGTTCGTAAGGTTGAGTCCGTCTAGGAGCGCACGACGTTGGACTCGAGACAGGCTGTCTCGCAACCAATCATTTACCTTATTTTCCCTGCAGGACGCAAATGTTGTGGCTATGGTTTGAGTAAGGATTGTAACGTATTTCAGGTAGTATATTTGCTAACCTAGGTTGATGGGGGTCGATCTGGTAATCTGTACTACTTTTTCGACTCGATTGCTATCAGGAAATAGTCTTGATAGGTGATCAAACGTTGGTCAGAAATGTATCATGTGGACGCAGTCACGGACGCATCCAATTGTTTACTTACAAATAATATTAAGTATACTAAAACTGCCCAGGACCGGAGTCAGAGGTGAACAGTCGTGTTGGGGACCAGGACTTTCTTTGGGTCGTAGCGCTAGAGGAGTAAGTAAGTTCAGCTATTAATATGGAAGACCTTTAATCGGCTCTGGGAAAGAATAATCTGTGTAGGAATAGCACCGGGCATAGCAATACGCTTAGATAAAAACGAAGAATTTATTTTCTGTGACGAGTATACCGGTGTTTCGAGCTATCTCTCCATGGCCTCTTTCCTCGTGCAGCTGTATCTCGAGCTCGCTTACGACCGGGGGTTTTTGTCCCAAATTTGTTTATTGCCCTCGGAGAAATGGTTCGTTTTATGAGGAGGACCCCGTATAGTTGGAGAACGAGTGCGAGTAGAGAGATTATAAGAGATCTGTTTCCAAACCTTGTCAATACCACCAGTTTTCAGAAAGCAGGCCCGCGGATTTGAGTGTCTGAGGAATCCGGGGCTGGTCAAACATTTGTAGAATAATTTGAGATATTACGTTACAGATTCCATTCATTGTCGAACAGGTCTTCGGTTTGGTGCAGTGTGCACTAAGTGTTCCTGCTTCTGCTGTATTGGATCGTGGGAGACTGCAGATAGTTTTTGAATATAGATACAACGTACAGATTTCCTATAGAACAATAGGACGCAGTTCCTTGTGACTCGGTCAGCCACTACAACGGATCCTCGATCGAGAACGAGGGGTTTGCAATCCCCCAGCTGCAGTAGGCACGTGTATGTCTATCAGGAACACCCGAAGCAGGAGCACCAGACTGTGGTTTGCAATGCTTCCGCTCGGCAGGCGGCGCCAGGGTGGTTGCCGGCATCAGCTTGGTTACTTACGTGATATGGGGGGCCAAACTGACAAGAGTCGTTGGCGCTTTCGCGTTGGGCAGGGCTTCCGCCGTATGGCGAATATCGCGGGCGGTGGCGTCATCCGGCCAGTTGGCAGCCGGCAGCGAGGCGTTATCGTGGCGTCATTGTATCGGCTTGGCGGGCCACTGTAGTTGCACAATGAACTTCATCGGACCAATTGTATTCTGACTTGTAGCGCCATTGCGGTGGTCGCGTGAATGTAGCGGTTTCGTGATCGGCAGCAACATGGAGGTGGGTTATACCGCCATGCCTGGACAGCATCAGCATCGAACGGCAGTATTATTACCTGTAATGTCATCATGGCGACTATAATTTCGCGCCCAGTGAGGTCGGGATCGGTAGCATCGTAGTGGCACCCCGTCAAAAAACGGGATCGGTGGTGCCGGCATGGCACTCAATGACGTTAGTACCTGTGGCACCCACGTGGCGAGCAGTGAGTTCAGGACGGGTGGTGCCCACGTGGCAGCTAGTGACGTCGGGGCCGGCGGCACCGACATGGCGTCAGTGAGGTCAGGGCCGGTGGTGTTCACGTGGCGTTCAGTCGCGTCGGGACCGGTGGCGGCCAGCGTCGGGACCGATGGCGTCCCCGTGACAGCTAGCGACGTCAGGCCCGGTGGCACCAACATGGCAGCCAGTGGGATCCCCGCCCCGGTGGCACCGTCGTGGCGGCCAGTGAGGTCGGGATCGGAGGCGCCCCCGTGGCGGCCAGTGAGGTCAGGATCGGTGGCGCCCAGGTGGCGGCCAGTGAGATCAGGACCGGTGGCGCCCATGTGGCGGCCAGTGAGGTCGGGATCGGTGGCGCCTAGGTGGCGGCCAGTGAGATCAGGACCGGTGGCGCCCATGTGGCGGCCAGTGAGGGCAGGATCGGTGGCGCCCAGGTGGCGGCCAGTGAGATCAGGACAGGTGGCGCCCATGTGGCGGCCAGTGAGGGCAGGATCGGTGGCGCCCAGGTGGCGGCCAGTGAGATCAGGACCGGTGGCGCCCATGTGGCGGCCAGTGAAGTCGGGATCGGAGGCGCTCCCGTGGCGGCCAGTGAGGTCAGGATCGGTGGCGCCCAGGTGGCGGCCAGTGAGATCAGGACCGGTGGCGCCCAGGTGGCGGCCAGTGAGGTCAGGACCGGTGGCGCCCACGAGGCGGCCAGTGGGGTCAGGATCGGTGGCGAACATGTAGCGGCCAGTGAGGTCAGGATCGGTGGCACCCATATAGCGGCCAATGAAGTCGGGACCGTTGGTGCCCACGTGGCAGCCAGTGAGGTCAGGATCGGTGGCACCCACATGGCGCGGTGGTGCCCACGTGGCAGCCAGTGGCGACCACGTGGCGGCCAGCGCTCACGTGGCAGCTAGTGAGGTCAGGGCCGGTGGCGTCCACATGGCGCCACGTCAGTCTCATCACAACATTCGTCGCCATCCGCAGACTAGACTCCTTGGGTTAATAGAATATCATTAAGCTAACTCACCAATCGATCCGAGAGCGGAAAACGTAAAGAGTACCCAGGTCCAGCTGCAGCTCCCGGCGCCGGCGGCGGAGCGCGGGGTGGCCCCCGGCGCGCCCGGCCGCGGCGGCGACACGGCGGCGCCGGCGACATGGCGGCGCGTGAACCGCCCCCGGCCGGCGGCGCCGCGCTGCCCGCGGCGACACGATGATCGCGATGCACGTTTCCTCTCGTCGGGTGCGGAGCGGCTTACGTTACCGTATGAGAAGTAACGCGATTAAAAACACGCGTTAATCGGACGATTTCCTACTTTAAAAATCTCGGAAACGCCTACGACTGAACGACGGTAACGTTTAAAACACGATCGTGGTCGAGAACGTATTTCGCCAGAAAAAGTGGGTAGATCGAAGTCACTCTTGAAAATTGCGCGTTATCGGTTCGAAAATACTTCGGGAACTCGATTATTCGAAATGAAATTTTAAAATTCGAATCTTAAATTTTCGTCGTATATATTTAACGATAGACCACTTTCTTGACGATTAGCGAAACACTTCAAATGACTTCCTTAAAATAACTTTTCTGTTCGAGCAGAAGTTCCGAAATATAATTACTGGGAATTAAGTCGATCGAAAAGTTAAAGACCACGTGTCGAATTTAAATAAAAATATGCGGACCTTCGGCCAAGACGGTCGACGAAACAATGAAATGGCGGCGAGTCGCCGGGTGCGAGCTGGTTGGTTACAGGAAGCTGTTTGAGCGGAAACTACGTCACAGCGGCGCGCTACGGGCTGTGGAGCGGCTTCATAGACGCTAGCGGCATCTATCGGTCATTGGGAGACGCTACGCTCTCACATCCTGAAGATCTCCGAAGTCGAACGAAACACATAATAAGTATCGAAAGAATCCGCTCATAAATATGTTACCACGTTCTTATTACACAGAATTAGAGTGCACTGGGACATATTTTTGAACATTTTTGTGTACACCTTATTTTGTCTTTGACTGTACCAACGAACGAATACCAAACAATTTTGTCGTAACTCTGACCTTCTGGTCGAAACGTGTCTAGAATATATAGAAATAGTAGATTGAAACGTGTCTAGAATATCCGATGCAACCGATCTCTAACACTAACCTGACCGGGCCGGGGCTGACAGGAACGCCGCTCGGCAACGCCGCGCGCATCGGCAAGCTCATGTAGCCGCTGTCTCCGCATAAACTGTCCGAATCCGCTGAAGGCGTGTAGGAACCTGCAAGGAATACCACCAACTGTAGATTACAATCGCAGAAAAGCTATCCTCCTCGGCTTTTCTCTCCCCCTTTCTCATGTAAGATGGCCATCTTTTTTTGTCAAAATTCTCACTCTTTGATTTTAATAGTAGGTAGTTTTTTTTTTATTTGCTTCTTATTCAAGTATAACCACGTATATTATTAATTTAATCGACGCAAACGCAGGATATTACTAGATATCGTAGCTGTTCTTTCTTTCCTACGCTATAAGTTTTCAGTCTCGTGCTGCCTTTCACTAAAACAATATTGAGTTACTAGTAAGACCAAGCGAAGTCTTCATGCAATCGCCGCAAGCACAGGACAGCGCTATCCACCCTCGCCGCGCGCTCTCTTTCCCCCGCGAGCCACGCTACGAGATGGAGGTCTAAAGCGGCGGCCATCTTGCCGGGCGCGGTGCTGTTGGATCGTCATGTCGATGAAGAATCCTTCCTGTCCTGCTGCAACTGGCTACCTATTCTAAGACACTTACTAGTAACAGTGCTCCCTTTCCGCTGCAAGTACTCATCAGCATCTTGCAACACTGGGTAAGGCCACGCGAAATCCTCGTGCAACCTCCGCAAGCACAGGACAGCGCTATCCACTCTCGCCGCTCGTTCTCTTTCCCCCGCGAGCCACGCTACGAGATGGAGGTTTAGAGCGGCGGCCATCTTGTCAGGTGCTGTTGGATCATCATGTCGATGAAGAATCCTTCCTGTTCTGCAGTAACTGGCAACCTACTCTAAGACACTTACTAGTAACAGTGCACAGTGGTCAGGCGTTCAAAGAACAGTGCTTAAAATTCAAAAGTCGCAATAAAAGGTTAAAAAACAGTACGTAATGTTATATTAAGATTGTATTTGATCTGTAATAAGCGAAATACAAGCTTTAAATAAAGATTCCTACTTTTTGTGAGGTAAATTTCGTAAACCAGTTATGTATAGATCGGATGTCAGCAAAAATTTAATGAGCAAATCAGTGTTACTTGTTATTCTTGAAATTTTGTGGGTAAAAAAACTTTCTTTTGGGACCCTTATTCTTTTTGAAAGACCTATTCAACGATACCCCACACTATAGTACTAACGGCCATTGAGCTATGGTGCGGAAGACGGACAGACGAACATGGCGAAACCATAAGGGTTCCTAGTTTACTACGGAACCCTAAAAACAAGTTACTTGAGAACGAGCAATTGATTTCCCCCCTCCTCGCTGTTAAAAATCATTAAGTACGCTTATTTGTCCTTAAATTTCAGTTTCGTAAAAAGGCTACCGCCAAGACCTTCGGCAATCTTCGGTAGAATTATCACTTGCTCACGATAAAGCACTTTCTAGGCTACAAAACGACATATGAATCATTAAGGGACTCGAAGGGTTTCTAAACTAAAAGCTTCGATATATTTCTCAAATCGAAATCGTCATTGATTGTTTTTATGGCTCGCGTAAAATAAATATTATAATAAAAAAGCGACAGGTAAAATAATAAAATGTTATTAAAAACGATAGAAAATACCCTTGTGTACCTTCATTTAAATAATTATAGCTTTCACTAAAACAGACATGTACATAATCAATTTTAAAACGACGAGTAAATATTGCACTTCTAGATAACGCGTTGGAGCGTCATGCAGTATATTAACTTTGAAAGCTTATACCAAAGATGTTTATTCCCACACATGCCAAATATTTTATGTTTTCTAAAACTA